>JABFEP010002056.1:0-12128 GCA_013618265.1 Fusarium albidum
GTCAGTGACATTCTGGGTAGACACATCTCAAGGGGCCAGGTTTTTTTTTGGCACATCGACGGACCATTGCTTGCTGGCGGCGGCCTGTTGTCGATCGCCCACCGAGGAGAGGTTTCCTCTGTCTGTCTGTCTGGGTGTCAGCTTTGTCCACTTCTCCAAATGCCGATCCGACACCCCTCACCACCACGACCACGAGGAAGCTCATCATGATGCCCTTCTTAACCATTGGGGAAATCAACAAACCAAACTGCCAGCAGCAGGAAACCGAATCAGAATCAATAGAATGAAATGCCAGCCACGGATCGAGCCACTGGGGGTTTATGATTAGCCACACAGCCCCCCCCCCCCTCGTGATGTTGTTCACGAGTCAGTACTTATCGAGTCAGCGGTCAACTCAACTCAAATATCTGGCCTGTCAAAAGACGATTCATGGGTGGGAATGCAAATAAATAAAACGTTCCAAGCCGTCTGGATTCAAAGACGGATCGACGGCATGGGGCTCACAAGCCAAGGACAGTACAGTGAGTCCAATGAGATGCCCAGTGGACACAAGGATAGATAAATTACATCTAACATCTGGATCTGGGCCATCAACACAGGTGCTTGTTGGGTTCTGCCATTTGATCAACTACAATAGTCTATTTGAACATCGCCGCTCCAATCTGATCGAGACTGTCATCGACCTTCGTCAAGGTGGGCCTCCAATATGAACCTCTTCTCCCAACATGTGCTGAGTGTTGCTCATACCACCCAAATCAATATCATCATCCCAATCTAGAGCCATTACTTTGAGGAGAAAAAAGAAAACAAAAAAGCGAAAAAATGCCACGAGTAATGCGTCACCAAATTGGTCCGCGAGCAAACCGTAATCCAGACCCGAAAACCTCGAGTCAAAAGTCTAGTCGAACCACCTGCCCTCTAACAAACAAACGCCGTGTGTCATGTTACTTTTTATGAATCTGAGGATCACAAGATGCCGCATCATCAACGAGCCGTTGGCCTTCAGACGGAAAGCCTCCTTACCATCGACGGTTACCGATGGGCATGTTGTTGGCGTTGGCTGGAGGTCGAGTCAGCTCGATAGGCGTCTTGCTGCTTCAGCGTCGGCGATACCCACCTCTACCACCGCCGCGGCCACGTCCACCCCATCCACCGTAACCACGACCGCCGCCGCCGCCGCCGTAACGAGTCATCTCAGCGAGGCGCGGGTCGATCTGTTGCTTGGCTTCCTGGAGAACATTGACAAGATCACGGGCCTGCTTCTGGTCTGGAAAATGGGTTGTCAGCACTTGTCTCCATGGTTGCACCACGCAGGGGGAAGGATACTCACTATCAGTGGTAAAGAAGGTAATGGCGGTACCATTGGCACCGGCACGACCGGTACGACCAATTCGGTGAATGTAGTCCTCCGAGTTGTTGGGGTAGTCGTAGTTCAACACGTGAGTGATGTTGCGCACGTCTTTAGCAAGAATGGTTAGCAGGCGAAGAAGGGTTTGTATAGCAACGTTCCAGCGCGGGAGGTGAAGGTGGATAGCTAAGCATATTGGCAAAGGCCATCTGTACTTCACTCCTGGCGGAAATGGGGCAATCCAAGTGCGTCAAATGCCATCCTGGGATATGCGGTCACCGGGTCCTCGGGACAAGAAGCCTTGGCCAGTAGCTTGATCAGGGCAAGGAATGCCACCTCCACACTCGTACCACGGAAGCGAGAACGGTACAAGAGTGGGCACACGAGTATAGCAGAGCAAAGGCTACACAACGGATCAAGACCCCGTTGGTTGAGAACCAAGTGGACACGATGGGAAATCAGGCAGGTTCGCACAGTCAAGAGAGCCCCTAAACACGAGAGTAAAGTACACCAAGTGTTTTTGCTGGAAGTTGCCATGAAGGAGGGGGGAGGGGGGGGGCTGATACTTACCAATGCCACGCGAGGCCACGTCGGTGGCCACCATGATGGGGGACTTTGCGGTCTTGAACTGGTCAAGGACCCAGTCACGCTCGTTCTGCTGCTTGTCGCCGTGGATAGCTGAGGACGGTCAGTGATTGTTCTGGGGATTAACATCAGACGAAGATACTCACAAAGGGCGGGCCAACCATCCTGGCGGAGGAATCGAGTGATGTCGTCGGCAACACGCTTGGTGCCAACAAAGATGAGGATCTTGTTCTCCTTGTTCTCCATGACCTTCTCGAGATGCTTTATCATGCGGTCCCGCTTCTCCATGTCGGTAACCACCTCGACAATCTGGGTGATTCGGTGGTTCGCCGCAAGGTCCATAGAACCAATGTTGACCTGGATGAAGTCCTGGAGGAAGTCGGAAGCAAGGGCACGAACCTCCTTGGGCCAGGTAGCAGACCACATCAGAGTCTGTCGGTCAGGCCGGATCTGGCCGATGATCTTGCGAATCTGAGGCTCGAAACCCATGTCCAACATACGATCAGCCTCGTCAAGCACAAGGTAGGTGACGCGACGAAGGTTGGTCTTGCCAGCCTCAAGCATGTCGATCAGACGGCCGGGAGTGGCAATGCAGACCTCGACTCCCCTAGAGAGATCCCGGATCTGAGGACCCTTAGGAACACCACCGTAGACACAGGTGTTTCGGATGCGGGACGATTTACCGAACTTGGTAATCTCCTGTTGAATTTGAACCGCAAGCTCACGAGTGGGAGCGAGGACAAGGACGATGGGGCCATCGCCGGGGGCAAGGAGGGGCTGGGCGTTGATGTGGACGATGGAGGGAAGGCAGTAGGTGAGGGTCTTTCCGGAACCTGTCTCGGCAATACCGACGACATCACGACCGGAGAGAGCCATGGGCCAGCCCTGAGATTGAATGGCAGTGGGGGCGGGGAAACCCTGGGCCTTGACGGCGTCCATGACATATCGGGGGAAACCAGCCTCGTCGAAGGTCTCAACGGGCTTGGGGACGTTGGTGCCGGCAATCGTCATCTGGTGCTTGCGGCGGAAGGCTTCGACCTCGGCATCAGATCGATTCTCGACATCGGGGTGCTCCTTGTAGAAGGACTTCTCGAATTTGGGCATGGTAGAAACATCTAGTGAAAAGTTAGAAGGGGAAAGACGCATCAGATGACGATGGAGACACATACCCCACTCCTGCTGTTTGAGGCCAGCGCCGAGGTTGCTCATGCGATCACCGCCGCCGCCTCCGCCTCCGTAGCCGCCTCCATAACCACCACCGCCGCCGTAGCCACCACCTCCGTAGCCACCGCCGCCGCCGCCGTAACCATTGCCGTTACCGTATCCGTTGCTTCGGCTGCGTGTCTTGTTAGCAAATACTCGATGGAAGACGCGGTGGGGGCGCGGTGGTTGATGGCTCGATGAGCTGCTGTCGCCTGGAAGGCAGCCGCGTCTCCGGCCCAACCACCAAAGTGCGCGCAAACCACCACAACGAAAAAAAAAAAAAATCGACTCACCCCCCTCCATAGCCGCCGCCGCCGCCGAAGCCATTGCGCTCGCCGCGATCGCTTCGATCACGGCCGTAACCACCACCGCCGTAACCGCCGCGACCACCATCACGACCACCGTCGCCGTAGCCGCCGCCGCCGTAGCCGCCGCCGCCTTCGTAGCCAGACATCGTGTTGGGAAAGGAAGGGTGAGAGGGTCTGTTGGGGAATGGAGCCGTCGTGGAATGGAGCGGAAAGGGATCAAGGGACAAAGAGAGTCGTAGGAAACACCGAATAAAGTCTCGCAATGACGAGATTTTCCCTCTGGAAGATGAAAGGAGTGCGCGCCTGAGGGTTGGGGATGATGGCAGAGGGAGAAAGGGATGGGAAGGATGGGTGAAAGGTTGAAGTGAGCCTGCGATTCCTTCGGGCCTGGTTTATTATTTTTTTTTCGCCGCTAAGGAAAAAAAGTTGCTGCTTGCGCCTTGCGGCAGGTCCGTTCGGTGGGTCCAGTGAAGATTCTGATTGGGAAGCGGAAGCCAGGGATAATCTCGGAGGCCTTCAGTTGCTGACGTAATGAGTCACGGGACTACAGCTCGAGGTCACCTACCCTGCACTTCAGTGGCGTGTGCTCGGAAATGTCTGCAATCAAAGCCGAATTTCCTTCCTACGAGCTATGTTCCGTTCTTGGGGTGTTTTCATAGGTGTTTGTTGATACCGAGTATTTCAAGACACCGAGTTTCCATTGGTGGTGCCTTGACTGTTTTATAAGTTACAACCTAAATTTGACTCTCACCCCAACCCCAATGTCCGCAGCAAGTCTGGTCAACCACGTCACACAGGAAATAGATCACCCCGGGACTACTATTGAACCAACATGCCATAACAAAGCCACCGTGACTTGGAAACGGGGTCTTTATTGCTGGCTCTACTCGTCCATCTAATCCCCCTTCAGCATGGCATCCAACGCCTCCTGCAGGGCTTCCCTAAACGCCTGCACAAACGCCCAGCAATCCCCAAAGGTGTTGTACAGCGGCGCAGGTGCCACCCTGATGACGTTCGGCCTCCTCTCGTCGACGAGGACTCCTCTCCTCTCCAGCCCTGCCACCACACGGTCCAGCAAGTCATCCGCCAGGAGCACGCTGACCTGCGCGCCGCGCCGCTCCTCCTCGGCGGGCGTGATGATCCGCCAGTACCCGCCCAGGTCTTCGGGAAGCCCGCGGTACAGCTCCGAGACGAGGTAGCCCGTCAGCCTCCTGCTCTTTGCCCGCAAGGGTCCCATCCCGCCTGCGAGCTGGAACACCTCGAGGGAGGCGCAGAGGGAGGTGATGTCCAGGACGGAGGGGTTGCTCAGCTGGAAGCCCGCCGCGCCGGGGACGGGCATGAAGCCGGGCCTCATGGCGAACCGGCTCTTCTTGTCGTTGCCCCACCACCCGGCGAGCCTGACGTTGTGGGAGCCATCCTCGCCGACCCGGGTGTGCCGGTCGTGCACGAACATGCCCCCTATGCAGCCCGGACCCCCGTTGATGTACTTGTAGGCGCACCAGGCGGCGGCGTCGACGGACCAGTCGTGCAGCGAGAGGGGCACGTTACCCGCGGCGTGGGCGAGGTCCCAGATGATAAAGATGCCTCGCTCGCGGGCAAAGGCGGTCAGGTGCGGGACGTCGAGGAGCTGGCCCGAGTAGTACTGTATGCCCGGGAGGAGGAGGACGGCCGTGGTGGAGGCGTGCTGGTCGATGACGGACTCGATGTACTCGTTGGAGAGGATGTCTTCTGAGTTGGGAGGCTCGAGCATGATCATCGACTCTTCGGGGCGGAGGCCGTGATGCCGTATTTGGGTCTCGACGGCATACTACCCCCTCAAAAAGTTAGCAGCAATTGGGAGGGGCATCTTGCACCACTGGAAAGGACTAACGTGATCACTGGGGAAGGCCTTGCTCTCCAGGATGATCTTATGCCGCCCCTTGATATCCGGTCTGTAGAATGCAGCCATCAACAGGTGCAAGTTCGCCGTCAACGTCTGCATGATGGCCACCTCGCTGACCTGGGCTCCCACGATCGGCGCAATCATCTCTGCAGCGCGGGCGTCGACGTCGAGCCACGTCGGCAGCGGCGAACCGTCAAGCGGCTTGAAGTGGCCCTGGACGCCCTGAGTCCGCCATGTCGCGAGGTACTGCTGAATGCGCTCGGCGGTTCGTTTAGGTTGGAGGCCGAGCGAGTTGCCTACGAGATAGATGGCCTTGTCGTCGTCGGCATTATTGTCTATCAGGAAGTATTAGCTCGGACGACATGATGGGCTAACAACTGGAGGGGGAGGGGGTTCCTGGAAGACTTGCCTGTTGTGATAGTATTGGAGGGAAGAGTGCTGCGAGCTATGTCCGCTTTAGAGGGGATGTTGAACTCATCGCGAAGACCCTTGAGCACGTCGTCAGCATCAAGCTGGACAGCCAGGTCTCGGCCAGAGAGCCTCGACGGCGGCTCGGCAGGGTCACTCATGGCCAAGAACAAGACAACACGCCGCTGAATCAGGGAGCTGCAGCGCAATTGACGAGAAACCGCCGAGCATGAACCCCGATGCACAATCTGGGATAAAAGAGTTCCATCCCCACGTTCAAGGTGCTCCGCACATCGGCAAGACGCGGGGAGCTTTTGCCCCGCAGACTGCAGTCATCAATTTGGATCCCGGACCCCGAGCTACGCCCGCGTAAGTTGATTGATGGAGGCCATCATGGCCAGGATGGGAACGCTTGATATCCACACCACGACAAGCAACGCCTTTCCATCACGCAAAAAAAGCCATGGGGAAGCCCGGCCGGGCGCATCAGGAATCACATGCTCGGGACTAGTCGGGACTCGGGATCAGGTCATGTCCACAGACAACTCTCTCGAGGGTAGACGTTCGGGGTTTGGGCATGACCAGCTGCCTTGTCGACGAAAACAGCGTCTTCTCTATTGGTGTCTGTCCACCTCTCGTCTCCCCTTTGCTTTTCCGCCCGCTCTGGCTATGTCATACAAGGGGAGTTCTCTCCATACGTCCCATCTATCCATGAATAAAGAAAATAAAGCAATCAAAGAACAAAAGAACCAACTGAAGGTTTACAAAGCGAAGCACCCCGGCCCAAGTCCGATTCCAATCAGACGTCTATTAGTCCAGCCCAGTTAGGTTTCATAGACCCATGCATAATGCTCCAAGTACACCCTCCCAAGAAAAGATCGTCAAGCTGCCCTGGCCCTAGGTTCCAGGCAACCCAGGCCTATCACAGCCCATATCAGGGTATCGTCCCTTGTTGTGCAAAAATGTTTTATCTGGTCGACGGTTTACTCGCGAGAGACATCACGGCCGAAGGTCTTGGACTTGAGCCAGTCCACGGCCACCAGGACACGATTCCGAGCTAAAAGATCACGAGTCAGCTTTCAGAAACAGCCAGTCAAGATTTGTGCTAACTTACTGCTGAAGCACATGGAGAGATAGGCGCTTCGCCAAAACAGATAGGTCAGCTCTCCACCGCTGGCGATGTTTCCGTTGAACCACGGTACGTCGGCGACGGCCTTTTCGCTACCAATGTAGGCCAGACTGCCCTGGTGAGAGTACTTGAAGGGCTTGACATCCTTGATCCTGCGGAGCTGCTTCTCGAGACTCTCAATCTCCTGGGCGATCTCGGCCGAGTTGCCCTGCTTGAGGTTCAGGCTGCTGCTGAGCTCCTTGATGCGCGCCTCTTGCGACTCGGTCTTGGCCATGTTATTGAACAGGCGGGCTAGGAAGGAGCCCTCCTGAGAGGCGACCTGGGCGGTGGGGGCGTAGCCAGCAACGGCGCAGTCACCAACGGCCCAGATGTCGCGGGCGCCCTGGACAACGAGGTATTCGTTAACGGCAAGGCCACGGCGGGAACCCTTTTGAGCGGGAATCTTGCCCAGGAGGTCCCGAACGATAGGACGGACGGAATTGCCGGTGGCCCAAACAAGCAGACCGTAAGGGATGCGGAGGGTCTGCTTTCCACCGTCAGGGGCTGCGCACTCGGCCTCGACAAAGTCGGGTGTGACGCGCTTGACCATGGTCTTGAGCTTGATGTCAATGTTCTCCTCGCGCAGGGTGTTCTCGGTGTACTCAATCAGTTGCTTGGAGAAGGAGGGGAGAACGTTGGGGAGAGCCTCGATGAGAGTGACCTTGAAGCGGTGGCTGATTTCGGGGATCAGCTTCTTGATGTCATCCTCAAAGAAGTCGCGAAGCTCGCCGGCGAACTCTACACCGGTAGGGCCGCCACCAACCACGACCATGTGCATGAGGCGATCAACCTCCTCCTGGGACTGGCCCTTGAAGGAGGCGCGCTCGACGCAGTCCATAATCTTCTTGCGGATCTGCTGGGCGTCGTGAATCTCCTTCAGGAAGGAGCTGTTCTCGCGGACGCCAGGAATACCGAAGGTGGCATTCTCAGCGCCGACACCAATGACAAGCATGTCATAGGGGATCTCGGTCTCGGAGTGAGCGCCCTTGCCCTCGGTATTGTCCTTGATCTTGACAACCTTGCGCTCGGGGTCGACAGAGGAGGCCTCGGCTTCGTAGTACTTGCACGCACCCTTCTTGTGACGGAGAATGGTGCGCACAGGCTCCATGATGGAGCGGTGCTCAATAAGACCAGTAGTGCACGAAGGCAGCAGAGGGGTGAAGAGGAAGTAGTTGCGGGGAGAAACGACGATGACATTGTAGTTCTCGGTGTCGAGTTTCTTGAGGAGGCCAACGGAGCCCCAGCCAGAGCCTAGGGGAAGATTGCGTCAGTGACTCAGCTCGCAAGATTGGAGGAGCCGATGGCGATGCGGGCTCTTTGCATACCTAGCACAACGAGGGTCTTCTTGGAA
Source organism: Fusarium albidum (assembly GCA_013618265.1). Taxonomy (NCBI): domain Eukaryota; kingdom Fungi; phylum Ascomycota; class Sordariomycetes; order Hypocreales; family Nectriaceae; genus Fusarium; species Fusarium albidum. The sequence continues at coordinate 8,254 of JABFEP010002056.1, forward strand.
GGGTCGGGCTGGAACTGCTCCTCGGGATGGCGATCGTCGTAGATGGCCCAGCAGGTGTAGCCAACGGTGGCCAAGAGAGAGAGGTAGGTGAACCGCCAAGTCCATCGAAGGGTCCGTCGGAGCTTGCCCGGCTTGCGCTTGGGAGCCTCGTCGGCGTAAGCTCTCCGGAAGGCAATGCGACCAGAATTGCCCAGTCTCATGGCAACAGAAGGCCGGGTGGAGGTTCTTGAGGCGGTGGACAGGGCGCGAGTCGCAATGCGACTGCTGGGGGTCATCTGGCCGACCCGTGAGAGGGCCGTCATGGCTCGCGCAGAGGAAGCCATTGTGGAGGATCTGGAGGGAGAGAAGCTCAATTGAGAGCGATAAGGATAGGGGAGACGGTGACGAGGGAGACACAGGACTAGAGCCTCTGAGCCAGGTGGCGGCGTCGTGAGCGAACGCGGCTGATGACGGACAGGATGAGTCGAAGTAGGATCAGTCACGGAGGGAAGGTGAGAGAGAATCGGAGCTGGAAGGCAGAGGGAATTAGGTAGCTGGAGGCGCGACGGGGAATGGAAGGGCCAGGGCGGCGGCGACCGGTCGGGTTTGTGGAGAGTCACAGGAAGGAACCTGACTTGCAGCGATACCTTGGGTACCCCCTAAGCAGTGGATATCACTGGTGAGAGTATGTACTGCTATACTAGCAGGGCGCTTCGCTAGGCGACTGAATTTTTCCCTTCATCCATCCATCCATCCATTGATAGAGCGATAAGACATTGGGATCCTCCTTCAATTCGCTTCGTCACTGTGAAGTTTTGTGCCTGTGCTTGTACTTGCTGGCCATCCCGTTCTTCTTCTCCACTAAAAAGTTGAGAGGCTCCATCCAACTCTAGCGGAGCGGGTCGGCCTGGGCTTCCGTGCTCGCGCTAGCCAGGCCCGCTAAGCTGGATGACGCCCACTGGAGAGGGTGAAGGTTTTTTTTTTTTTTTGCATCGATCGCGAAGTTGGGCGACGGGGAACGGGATGTTGGAGTCTCGGGGTTTGAGATCCTGGGAATGGGGTTTCTCTCCCACTTTCCCTCCCCCGTCTCCAACTTCTCCCAAGAAATGGATTCTTTCCCTAATTCCTGCCTCTCAAGAATATTGCAATCGGACAGTGCTGGACCGGACCGGACTTTGCCTTCGACCCGGGGCCTTCGCCGTCCAGGGCAGTGAATTTTTCTCCCACATCTACTGAAACCCGGGGATTCCAACGCCTGTGACCCTCGAAACCCCGCTATAAAACTCAAGGTCCCCTGTGATTGTCGATTCCCTAGGTCGGGCGGGCTGTGTGTCTTGTTGGTTTCCCTCATGTGCCGGTGAGGAGGGGAGGTGAGGATGACCGGGAGGTGCCGGTCTGGGAGATCCGGCAACACGGCGCTGCCACGCTGTGACGCAGCACATGCATCGGAACAATTTCGTCACCACCACCAATTTTAATTGCCATTTGCCTTCCAGATTGAACGCAAAAAAGAAAAGGCAAGTGCGTGTGGCACATCGATCAAGACCCCGGCTTTTCTCCGGGTGCCCGAAGATGGTGACAAGAGGAGCGTGGCATTGGATCCATGGAAGTGGATTCTATGAGATGCCTGGAGCCGGCGGCGACCACGGACTGTGTAAGCCTCCCGGGTCCGGGTCCGGGTGTTGACTGCGCACAAATTGGATCTGGAAGTACATACAGTAGTACCTCACTTTCCCTGCATCGGGGCACGGGAACTGCATGTACCCTCCCATCCCCAGTTTTCTACTCCATGTCTGCATCCCTTCATCCAGGCCGCTCGCTACGAGATCCATTCCTCCATACGTATCCAGCAAGGACATGAGGCTGGCCAATTGGACCATGCACTGCCCTGGTCTAACCCATGTTTGTGCTCAAAGCTCTGCGCCTGATGCCCGTCCAGCTTGACAGGTGCACATGGTCCCTGCAGCCCATCCAGCTGTCATGCTCGGTGTGAATCCGGTTTCTCGCGATCCCACAACCCAGACCTCAGACACATGCCTCGTGAATCCATGCATCGGTGTGTCGGTGAGCAATTAAACATGTGAACTTTGAACCCTCGGTCTGATGAAAAGCACCCCACGAAGGCTAGGGGGTCTGAAAGATCCACCACAAAAGATATTTGGTGATCGCTTAGATCCTAATATCAGCGGGCCTGTGTGGGCTGAACCCCCGTTTCGGGCAGTTCCTACCTACCGTGGCTTACTGCAAGCGGCTTTCCTTCCTGCCCGTCGACCTATGTACATGTAGGCCGTGGGAGAGCAGACGCGGTACTGCCCAAATAAGATAGGACGAGCGCACAAAGCCAGGCAATGGAACTGAAGTCGTAATCGAATTACATACTCTCAGCACCAGCAACAACAGGGCAGACATCCCCCCCCCCCCTCTGACTAATTGGCAAATCTCATCAGTATTGTCACAGCGCTGTTTCCTGTTCCTACCAATGGCATGGCATCAGCACCATCGTGGGCATCTCGGTGAACATGTCCCAGATCTTGATGTCCCAGATCTTGATGTGTCGGTCACAGCTACGATACCCCAGACTCAAACACACATGCGTGCAACAAACCTCTAAAACAAACATCGCCGGGGGCTGACACTGCGCGTCGGAGCCGCAACGCCTCCGGGGGCCTAACGAGTACTAACTATGTCGTTGCGAGACGTGGGGGGGTCAGCTTCTGTTTTGCGTATGCCAGGCTCCGACCTCGTCTTGGGCTTCACACAACTTTGCTGGACCGTTGGATAACTTCCCCTTGACTTGGTAATACGTAGTGTGCGCCCTGCTCGCCGTCGCTGGTGTCTCCTTTGGACCGGGTGGATATCGGCGTCGTGGAGCCTCAAAGACGGATAATCTGCAAGCGCGCTAATTACTGACACGCGTTTCTGGGTTTTGCTGCCCGAATCGGCGGGTTTTGTCGTTCATGCTTGGTGAGAGTTGAGCAAATCCTCCTTTACTCTAGGGTAGGCCGTCACTGAGCCGCTCCAAATGCGCCCCAATCACGCTGCTCATCGAATCCTGTCGTTACTGCTAGACTCTACTCCATGTCTAAGCTTGAACAGGGCGAGTCAAAAACTATCGATTCGGCTGTAAAAGGGGAGTACACGGCCAGTGTTCTACAGGCCAAGCAACCGTTATTGTAGCCCTATCATGCTCTGTTCGAGCTTGATGGAATGCTATCTCGATGACGACCAATTAAAGCTTAGCAACAGTGGCTCAAGCCCTAAGAATCAAGCTTATCATTATCTTGAAGCCGGCGATGAATTTGCCGTGCTGTGTATGGATGAGTCTCCCCTTATGCATAAAATTTCTACTATGGAAGCGCATGTGTTGGATTGAGTCCACGTCCAGGTAGCACTTACCTTAACTCTGGTACCACACGTGCTTTCTTTAAAATTCATCCTTCAAGGACTTCCCAGAAGGTAGGTAGGTATAGAGGTAACCACCGTGATCCATCATCATGTCTTGCCCAGTAGCGCCTCTCTTTGTCGCTCACCGCAAGCTTCATCCACTCGCAAGCAATGAGAGCCCCGATGAGCGTCGGTCGGTCGGATCGTCTCGATGCCATGACGGATTTCGCAGATACAGACAAACACCGCAACTTGCAACCTCAGATGAGGCCGGATCTTATATCGACCGGCTGGCCATTAGCCTTGCGATTGGACCAGGATGAATCGTGGAATCGTAGATCCGGTGAGAGCTTCACGAGTTGGCCATCAACAAGAGATGGGCGGCAACGGACCGAACGGGGCGAAACCGATGCCAAGGCCCTTGAGAATCTCCAGCACAACCAGATGAAACCGGGTCGAGTGAGATTGTTTGTTGAAATTGCAGGCAAAAAGTCAACAGACAGACTTGCCAC
>JABFEP010002058.1:0-12261 GCA_013618265.1 Fusarium albidum
CTAATAGCCCGGATCCAACACCAAGACGGATATCGAGCCCAGCGAGTATGCGAGTAAGTCTGCCACATTGAAACCCACACACATCACGATTGAACGGTGCACCCACTAACCAGTATGAATATACAGCTGAGCATGTTTACGAAGGACAGTACCTCGTTCGCTCCTTCAAATGGTTGCGGGATGGGAACCTTCCGGTTGGATAGGAAAACCCCGACAAAAAGTGGATAGACGAAGTTCTTCTTGGCCTCGGCGGATCAACCAGAATATACATAGGCCCTGGATGGACCCTACAGGAGAATATGTGGAATGAATTGGTCATTTGCATGGGTAATGATCGAGAGCCCGGACGATTGGCACTGGCTCACAAGGACGTGAGTTGAAGGAAAACAACCTTTTTCCAGGGGAAGAACACGGACCACAGGAACGAAGAGAAGAACACGGAAACACGCAGAGCGCATCGCAATGTAAGTACTCACCCCCTCAATTCCTTCAGGGCTAACCTTACTGACCCTTTCCACAGACTGCTGGCGTCTTTTGCTATACCTATGCGCCGGCCTGAAATTTGGTCCAAATTCGTCGAGACGTCTCAGGCTATCGAGGAGATATTCGACGACTTTGATATTGAGTTCGAATGGGACGAGAACGATCCCATGAATGATGGTCAGCTGAAAAGACCTACTGATCGAGTTCAGGGGCAGCCCATGCCCGGCTTGCGTGACCTCTACTGCTACTGGCTTGACGTGACCTTGGCCGACATAGAGGCTACAGCTGTCGCTTGGCTGACGGCGGCAACAGCCAACTTTAAAGCAGATTTCGGGGACAGTGCGGATGGTAAGAAATGGCTGGCCAATGTGCTGACCCCGAATGGGTACATCTCAGCGTCAAAACTCAAGTTCCCCCAGGCGGCGGTTAAACACAGAAGCCCGAACCGAGCGAGCCCGGACATTTGGACACAGAGTAACTATCAAGGCTTGTGGAAGTCTGAGTTGGGTCCGGTAGGGCCGTTTTAGCGAACGTGTCTGGGGAGCAAGAAAGCGAGTTTGGTTTGACTAGAGTTGATTGAGGGCGGCAAGGAATAGCGTTGATGGACACCATCGTGATTCAGGATATATATATAACCTTGTTGAACTTGAGCTACTTAGATCCCCTCACGGGTGCTATCAAGTTTATCATGGGAACAAGTCCGGCCTATTGTTTCTGTCTAACATTACCAAGACTTCCAGCCTAGCTTCAGCGCGTCATCCGTAGCTTCATCAGCCTTTTCCTGCCAGTGTGAAAACTTTCTCATCTCCATCCAACCCAAAAGCCCTGCGTCATAATATTCGTCGTGCCTGGCCTTCCTCCGTGTTACATAAACAGGGTGTTCTATCGGATCAAACCTGCGAACCTCATCTTCTTCCCATTCCTGCTCGATGGGGTCAAACGTGACGACATCTAACTCACGCTCCGCACCATCAGCACCTCGGCAATCTATATTTGCATGTGGATACACGAAAAACCAGCCGCGGTACATCCTAGAAGGGCAATCGTGTTCGTGTTTGGGCCAGACAAAGCCAGGAAGTTGTTGATTGTTGGTAGTGGCTTCTTCATCAGCAGAGGACTCCGATGTCGTGGAGCCCAGACCAGAACCGGACTCCTCTGCCGGGTCATCCTCCAACTGTGGGGGGTTTTTCTGATTCTCGAGGTCCATGGCTCTCTTGACCTTGCGGATATGGCGCCATATGGTGCCTCGAGCTTTTAGCTCCCCGAGGTAGTGCGCATGGCATTCTTCAGTCGTGGCGCCTGGAAGGAAGAAGAACTCGTACCGAAACCTGCCACCTTTTCCCAGGGTATTACCATCCTCAAGTCCATTCTGGAATACGCACCCGTCAAAGTCACGTGGCACATCTGGATGGACCATATAGAAGACCCATGAGGCGAGGGGAGGCAAGGGATTCTTGACCCCCGAGCTCTCCCATGACATCAAGGCTGGTTTGCCGGTGTGATCGTTGAAGATGCGGTTGTTGGATACTACTGGGCGCGCAGGTCCCAAGCGAATCTGGGGTGGGCCGTTGGGGTACTTGTCCTTGGGGTACCTCTCCTCCAGGGTCCTGGGCCGCGTCTTTGTTCGGACCATGCTGGGCTCGAGAGATGATGTCAAGGCTTGGTCGAGATTCTGTAAATTGGATGGTGTAGACGTAGCCGAGTTAAAAGGATCGAGGGCAGGATGAGAGGAGGTGAGTTGAGGAGGAATTGTTATTCTCCACTATGTGCACAGCAAGCGGTCAGGAAGGGCAAATTTTAACCTGCGAGTTCTACTTTTGGGGAGTCAAGCCAGAATTGTATGTACTCTCACTGGGGCACAACGGCCAGCCTGTTTGCCGTGGTGCATCCCACTTCGTGGTGATGGTTGTCAGCTTCCAGCCCGCCCTGCCTCTCTCGCCTGTCTCCGCTATCGACGGCATGCCATTAGACCACGCTATTGCCGAGAGATTAAAACGCTCAGTGGACAAGGTCAAACAACACTGGACCATCATGCTGAAGATTGAGGGGAAAGATAGCAAGGGGCGAGATAATAAGTGGCGAAAAGGCAAGAGGGAAGCTTCATTAAGCCGCTAGATTGTGACCGGATTCATCGACTCATGTTACACATCTGGCTATATGTTGTCTTGAGACTTGGGCTACGATACTGCTAAGCTCAGCACGGCGGAGGAATTTTGGCCAGCATCAACGCAGCTATTCGTGGGTACGGGGTTCCACGAATCGTCCCGGCTTACATGTGTCCTTGAGCGGTGCTGGGCCACAGACCGATCCCAATCCCCACCGAGGCGGGTTGGGCCTGCATGTACATTACTATTCGTATGCTTCCCTTCATGTTGTCAATTCAAAATTATTCCTCTCTAGATAAGTCGCTTATGTTATCCCACTGCGCGAGAACTGCCACCAAAGACGCTGTATGAGGATGATCTATACCAAGAGCTCGCTGTCGTAGGAGAACGCAGCTTCGCATCAGGGCTAAAGCGTCTCTGGTGCGGTTTTGGTCTTTCCAGGTAATAGCCAGGTTGTTCATGCTCGTCAGTGTATCGGGATGCTCCTCTCTCCACCCTACTTTTTGGTCTTCGATGTGTGATCGTTTCAGTTGTTGTAGGACAAGCGGAAGGTAGAACGACGGTGTCCAGTGCACCTGTTCGAGCCTTTACTAGCAGTATGGCATGACTCCCAACCCCTGATCTTGCCGTCCATGCGTTCCGGGATTAGTGAAGCTCGATGGCCCCAGGGTAGCGGGACGCGAATCGGGCATTTCGCCTAGAAGACAAGGCTGCGCGATGACTCCTTGCCCCACGACAGGGCATCGGTCCCTGGCATGTGTCTTGTACAGTCTGCGTACCCTTTGCCTAGCTGGGGAGACAAATTAGAGCGGCCGCGTCTAGGGTTCCCAGAAGCCCCGACGTCTCCGTGCTGGTCGCGAAGTCCAAGTAAGCTTTGTTAGCTCAAGCCAGACGATGCCCCGGGGCCCACGCCAGCCATTTCTAGCATGAGGCCGTGACAGCCCACCACCGGTCCGCACTAGGCACGGCCCGAACTCCACACAAGTGGTGATCCAAAGGGGTGGTCAATCGCCTAGCGAAGCTAAACTGGCCACCAAAGCCATAGCAGCACCATCCCAAACACCATGGGCGCCGCAGCCATCGTTTATACCACGAGCTGCTGTCGGGCGCAGTTTGCCACGAGACCTAGGACGGCATCGTGGCGAGGCGAACTATGACTTCTCCCTATACTAACGCAACCAGCATAGCTAAATACCACCTGGCTCTTCCATCAAGAAAATGTTTCAAGATTGCCATACCATCCTTCCTGGCTAGATGTTGGAATACCAGAATGGTATGCAGGCCATGTCACCGCAAGAGGTCTAGGAAATGGGCAACGACCAGGGTGCCCTGAAGAGTACGCGCATAGAGACCGGAGGAAAGGTCAAACGCATTTTGAGAGAGGTTGCTAGAAGGCTTGTTGCGTTCTCTGATTAGTTGGTGGGACGAAGATGCGATTCAGCGCTTGGCCGGAGAACCCGGCAGCTTTACAGGGCTCTCTGAGCGCTCGATAATTTTATTTGCTGGGTTTGTGTGCGTCATGGCTTGGCGCCTGAACAGTTTTTAGGCCACTTACGAAAATACCGTCTACTGGCCTTTGATGATTCGCCAAGCGTGATTTTGGCTTCAGGTTGGCCACCCCTAAACGGACGCCACCCAGCCGCTGGGCCAGTTGATGTGTCTGCCGCGGCTCCAAGAGGATTATCTCTTTTGTTTGCGTGAAGACATCCGGCGCGTACTCGCCCCACTGCTAACGGACTATCTAAGTGTCTCAGAAACTCAGTAGGGGCTGTTATTATCATATGTCAGCCAAAGTGAGCTAGGTGATCCACTAACCGTAATTGGTTTAGATCCTTGCAAAGTACGCGTTGGATGTCTTCGCGCAAGCAAAGAGATAGGGGCCCCTGCCCCTTCAAGTGGCTCGTCTGGATCTGACACCAGACGTGGTTTCCCGCTTTTCGACTCGCGAGCGAACCCTCCGCATGTTACACGCGTTTTGATCTTCTCAAGACGACACGAGTTTCATTTGTATCACCCGTCTGATGGTGCCGTCACATTCTCGCGAAGCCCTATTGGCGACAGCCAGCCGTTCCCAGCCCTTCACTCGCTCGTCGACGCTATGTCTATTTGAGTACTGTGGGCGGGACGGCCCAGAATCGCTCTAGGAGTCCCGTCCTGAGGATCATCTTTGCTGCTTGTACTGCCATTGACGATTTACAGAGAATGCTTTTGATGTCCACGTATGGTTGCTTGCCTGCCCACATCTCTTGTCGTTCTTCTATCTAGTTCCTAGACTCGAGCAGGATGTGTCGTACTGTTTGTGGTCCGCGGTCGCACTGGCATTGGTCGGATGATAGCCTTCAGAACATGCACTGTGAGGCCGGGTACCAAACGAGGCTCTGGGCTCCCGCGCATGAGCTGAGTGATCAGCATGCAACGCAACGTAATTAGTGAAGCCTACAGAAGAGACGGGGAGAGGGGGCTTGAGCTACTGGTCCTTGGCTATATATGTCAGAGTCACATGGAGATTCAAGATCCAGATCCAGATCCCCATCTCTACCATCGGAACAGATCTTGAAACTCTCGCCTATCACAATGGTAAAGACCTACATCCTTGCTCCGAACCAGACAACCGCGCCGGACGACCTCATCAAGCTCGGCCACATCCTCGATGATATCACCGATATCAGGGAGTTCGAGCCCCTCAACCCCGACGGCATTGTCCCAATAGACAGGACGAGAACCGACACCAAGACAGGCTTCACGTCATCGCGCCGAAGGCTCATCTCTGGCGAGCTTGGTGTGTTTGCCGAGATCCTGGGATTGATAGGAGTTGGGGCCGGCGCTGGCATCTACTACGGCAAGGACAAGGACAGCATTCTATCCTGCAAGTCTCTGGAGACCCAGACCTTCAGTCCCAACAAGGCCTACATCGAGGAGTGTATGAAGCTACCTGATGTCGAGAACTTCATGCAGGGTGCCAAGTACAAGGCGCCCGTGTACCTGGTAACAGGCCTGAAGATCGGTCGCGGCAGTTCTTTCCAGAGTGCCAGCTCAGTATCCAAGGGGGGAAAACTGGATGTGGGTATCAACCCTCCAGGAGCATCCGTGGAAGTAGGCCCGAAAGCTGCTGTTAATCTGACCACGGCCGAGGGAGAAAGCTGGGAAGGATCGACGGACTTCATCGTGGCTTTTCGAGTGAAGAGGATCCAGTATCGCCAAGGGAGCATTGAGGCCAAGACCAACACGGCAAAAGCGGTGATGCAGGATGGTAACGCGACCCAGCAAGGCCCTGTCATGAGTTTGGACATAAGCGACGACATCGCCATGACTGAGATTACAACCCAGGCCGCCTTGACGAAGGAGGAGGATATGGAGGATGAAGAGGACGGAGAGGGGCCCGAAGAGGTGCACTGGGTTATTCCAGGCCACGGGATTACCAAGGCTTAGGGCTTGGGTTGAGAATGCTAGTTTTAAGAATGCCATGTAGCGGAATTAGCTATCTTTACGACACTGTCTATATACTTTATTATTGATGATGATTCCATTCCCCTTCCCATAGCGTCAAGAAGAGTGCCAGGCGCCTGTCTATGTACTTGGATGGCCTAGACTGTGTAACCATGCCAAATTCCTCTCGACCAACATCTGAGCATCTCATTTCAACGCGTTCTGAATGCTCGCGATGAGCCCATCTTGTCCAACACATGATGGCCAGAATTCCCGCCAGGGGACGATGCAGTTGTACCCATCCCTCAACATGGTCATTTTCAATAACATACTCTTCATCCCCTGACGATCAAAAGCTTCGTCCCTATTCTCTTTTGGCATTTGGCCGGCCGCAACAGCTGCCTCAATAAAGGCGAGGATCACGGCGGCCATGGCAGCAGCCACAGGGGTGGCATACGATGTTCCAGAGAGATAAACGCCATTCTCCCAGATGGACGGAACCGCCACTCCCAGTGTGCTGAAATTGTCTCGATGAGGCTCCGGGTCGGGGTTCATGCCGCCTTTGTTGCCTTTGCCGTCGGTTGCATGAATACATAGGACGGTGTCCAGAGTCGCCGGAAAGGATCGCCCAGTATTTATGCCATTGTTTGATGCTGCCACGAACATTATGACACCGTCATTTTCCGCTTCCTTGATGATCTTCTTGACGGCAGAAGTTTTTGGGATGCTGAAGGACATGTTGATAATGTGGACATTGAAGGTCCTTGCCCATTTGATGGCCTGCCAGACTAGTCAATATCAGGCTCAGTGAGATATTCATACGTTTGAGTTGCTCATACCTCGACGATCTGATCGACGCCATCTTGTTCAAGATTACGAGCAATCTTGGCAATGTAGAGGTTTGCCTGGGGAAATATCCTCAGTATCAGAGAAGCTACATTCGTCCCATGTCCACACTCGTCGTCTGGGTGCTCGGATACGAAGGATTTTGATGCTTTGATCGGGAAGTCTTGGTCGCTACGGCTGCGCTTTACACCCTTGAGGAAACTGTTGCGTGTTTGTATGCCAGTATCAAGGATGGCGATTCGTATGTCGGGACTGGAAATTATGCCGCTCATGGAGCATTCATAAAACTTCTCAGCCAGTTCCAAAAACTCTTTGGCACTGTTGATCTCTCTGATATGACGTGGTACGTTAGTTTTGATACGCCTTCATCGACCTCCGAATACCCACCTCTGGTCAGCGTCGCAAAGCTGGAGCTTTTGTTCGTCAAACATCCTGCCCGACGATCTTTTCGTGGGTAACAAGGCTGAGAGATCTTTAGGGGAGAGTGGATGTTGTTGAGGTGGTACGCGGTCAACAGTCGGCTCTGTCGATGTTGAATCCAGCATCGAAATCTTTTGCGTCCGCTTGGGGTCCAAAGCCCGATAGCTATTGCGGGCTTTGTTGAGATGGGAAACCAGGTTGAAGAGAACCTTTCGACACTGGGTTTCCTCATCCATAGGATCGTCCATCCGTCTTGGCTTTTTGGCCTGAAGGCATTCCATGACGGCGTCGAAATGGCCCTGCATCAGAGACTCCTTTGCATCATCGCTCTGCGCCCATTCCATCAGCTCGATATCGAAGCGGCGACGCTTGGATACAAAGAGCTGACCCAGCCCAATCTCGAGCAGGAGCTTGGCGAAGTGAATGAGCACTGGAAACCTGTTCTTGATTTCGACAAGTTGTCGATCTGACAAGAAGGTGGATGTAACGTATGGGTAGTCCGGCTCGTGAATAGTGCCCTCTTTTGGATTGTAGAGGAAGTATATGTCTCCAGGGCCCCATTCCTGTTGTTGCATGTCGGCACTGTATATTCGGAGAAGAGTACAGGCAAGGTTGTACGCTAGAGTTACTCTTGTGTTTGGTCCGAAATCCCACGTGTGCTGCTGAAGAATCTGTTTTAACGACAAGGTTGGCGAAATGTGAACATTGTTGACAAGGCCGGGATCGGCTTCAGAATCGTGCCAGATCCTCTCGGAGCATATCCAAAGGCTCAGCGTCTCCTCATCAAACAAGCTATCGCCTATAGTTTTGCAGATGTTGTCGATTTCGCAGAGACTCGGCGTAGAACCAGGTCTTGGTGTTGTGTTAGCACAGCGTAAACCTTGGGGATGCAGAGTTATTAAGACTCACAAATTGCAGACTACCGTGCAAGTTACCTCTTGCCACCTGTCTTCAAGGTCACAGGGCGAGATAAACATCTTGTGTTGAACAACATCTTGGAATCCAGAGCCGTCCAGTTCAAATGCACAGGCCTGGAGCTTTCCCACATGATGAGAGTGGCAACCGGAGGTACCGAAGTGGTGAGTCCAGGCCTTGAACATGGATGAGCACAATTGAGATTGTCGTATACAAGGATGGTCTGCATGAAACTCTGTCGACTTTTGATCCGCTTGGGTACGAGGGGACCCGGTGTGGTCGCCATCATATCGTCTTTGGTTGTTGGCGTTGAACTTGGTTACTGTTTCGCATGCCGCTCTGGCTGGGTCTTCAGCATCTGGAAGGCTTATTACCGTGTTCAAGTCGAATCGAGTGTCATTTTGCGAGGCCTCCTGGATGACAGCATGCAACTTTGGAAATCGTCCCTTCTCATTCGAATTGGATGCCTCTGCGATCTCACCCTTCCCCCGGCCAACGACCTGTGGGTCGATGAATCCCTCCAGTAGCTGGAGCACAGGTTGGAGGTCCTGAAGAAAAGTGTCGTGCTCTTGGTCGTTGAGTTCATGTCCCTTAGTGATCCAAAAGAGAAGTGAGCTCATCTCGAAACGCAATAGGTCCAAGGAGTTTCGAACGGCGAGGCTTTTGGCATTTTCGGTACCCTCGACAATGTTCTTCTCCACTAGAGGCACAACCAAGCGTCGGATGGCATCGAGGGCTTGCAACTCTGGCCCATCGGCCTCGAGAGAGGGCATGGCATAATAGGTAGAGGGATTGGAAACCCTTGGCGAGAAGATGAAACGCTAGGAATAAACGAATAGCTGTGACAGGCTCCGGGCAGATTTCCCTCCCATTCCCCTCTTTTCTCTTCTCTTCCCAGGCCTTGTTTGCTCCCCACACGCCAAACGTGCTGAGCCCCTGTCGACGCCACAGCGGGTGAAGGATGTCTTGGATTGGACCTTCACGTCTGCCTGCTTGGTGGTGCATATTGGGGGTACTTTGTAAGGCGTGTCTAAGTTATTATTCGCACTGGCTTGCTGCTGTTGGTCAGTCGCACAGATGGCTGTGTCCACGCGGTCTCACGGCCCACACATGCCAAGAAGTCGTTGTGGCACAGGGAGTTTGGCTTGTCCGCTCGGTTTCCTGACCCCAGTCTCGCTGGCACTTTCTGTTCAAGCAACTTGCTCCCGCCTTCGATATCACGTATCCCCGATGGCGAGCTCGGCGAACGCCAGGGAAATATTCACCCTCGCGTCGGAGTGTAGTGTGCTCTTCCAGAAATGCGCCCATGCAGATCAGAAACCGTCGAAGGCTCCGCCGAAGGCCCAAAAAGATGCCGCTTTGTTGTCCAAGGATTTTGAGGCATGGTGCTTCAATCTCGGCGTTTTCGCTGCCCCAACCGCCTCTCTTGATCAAATGCTGCGATATAGCGATGAGATTCGAGGCTTCGTGACGCAGCTCTTATTGGTACTTCGCAGAAACTTGGAGTTTAGTACGTGAGCCGGCACCCAACAGCTAGTTTTGCTCAGTTCACTGATGGAGACTATTTCTAGTCAAGATTTACGATCTCCCAGAGGATTCACCGAGGTCGACAACACCACGGCCAAACGAGACAAATCACGACGCCGTGGAGAAGCTTCAGGGTTCAATCGAGGAAGCACTGAGAGCCATCTCGGCTGTGCTTCAAAGACTTGATCGGTTGGGCGCAACCATTCGGAAATACTCGGCCTCAAGTCTCAGCAGCAGAGTCAAGGGTTTTGCTGAACAAGACAACGATGAAGAATACAGGCTTCTCGCCAAGAACATAGTAGTCTTCAAGTATCCTACGGCTCCATCATCGCTTCACGTCCAGCTCGCTGGATCCATGGCGTATCGCCGTCAGAGACTGAGATATATCAGACAACACCAGCAGAAGACTACTTCCAAGGACCGGCAAGACTCGAAGACGCGGGAACACTATGAGAAGAGTCTTTCCCATCCCAAGTCAACCGAACTCACTCGATCTACGCCAAAGGACCGAGCAGCCGTCCTCCGTAACCAGGCAGTCTCTCGGCCTAGGGGGAACACACCTTCTAAAGACACCGAGACAACCCCGAGCACTACTGCTTGGACCGTCCGGCCAACTAGTTCTGCCATGGAACGCGTGAGACGTGATGGGAGCAAATCAGTCATTTCCTCTTCAAAGGTCAGCACTACGCGCATGATTGGAGATTTGAACGACTATCCTAAGCCGCCCACCCGTGACCAATGGAGTCAAGACCCCAAATGCTCGACCTGCTGGAGACAACTCGTGGAGGCAGAGCTGAAAGGCAGGAAATGGCGGTAAATGTACACTACCTATCATAAGTGCACACAACTAATTCAGAGCTGAAGACGCCATGTCAACACAGACTGCGAGCCCTACGTCTGCATCTCGGAAGATTGCAAGCAGCCACCGCAGTTCTTTTCCGACTTGAGCCTATGGGAGAACCACATGCGCAGTCGGCATTCCCCAGAGTGGACGCAGTCGGTTCACAAGCCAACTATATGGATTTGTGACGTTGATCACGACGATGAGGAGTTTCAAGACCATGAGAGCTTCCAGGAGCATCTGTGTAACAAGCACTCCGATTTGAGCGAGGCCGAACGCAAAGCCGTTGCCACGCTGAGTGCAACGAGTGTGACTAGAGCCAAACACACCTGCCCTCTCTGCGGTTATAACTCAGCTGCCGAACAAGATAGCTGGTCAGAAGCTGCTTCCAGCACGCTACAGAAGAGCGACATGGACCAACTTGCCAAGCTGGCTAAACACGTCGCCGGACATCTCCGGTCTCTGGCATTTCACGCGCTAGATCATCTAGATAGTGACCAAGAGAGCGTGTCCGAGCCAGGCACGGAAATCACAAGCCACAAGGCCCGGAGTAGATCTCGTCCCCCGAGTGGACTGAAGGATCTTGACGATGTTTCTTCTGGCTTTTCAGACGACGATAACCCCAGATCTGTATCGACCTTTGATGAGCTCAAGACACGTCAAGAAGGAGATGTTACCCCTGGTGAGAACACCTTACCCCAGATCGTGTCTCTCCTACCCGAATTTGAGGAGGACTGGGAAGGTGTTCCACAGACGAGACCTGTTGAAGAGGACCCAATTCTGCACAACATGATGGCGTACTCGCTTTGGGACCGAGCATTCGACAACCTCAAAAAGATGGAGCCGCTTCTGGTGGAGAAACATGAGATCCTGCTCTCTAAGGAGCTGATGAAAGACCCCGAAGGAGACTCGAAAGAGATTTTCAATCAGTTCCGCGGTGCTAGCATCCACAAGCGCCGAGCATTACTGAACACGATCATGGACAAATTGCGGAAACGGATGCGTTACAGGGATCGTGTCAGCAAGTCGATCCTGGACTGGATCAAGGACTCTGCCAGAGATTTCCCCAAAGCTTCCCTACCATGGGTTGGCTTTTGCCTTGTCCTCGTCGCTCTACAAGACGTCGGAATCAGAGAAGACGCCAGCTTGACGAGCTTTGCCAGTGTTACTTCGAAATTGCGCTGGTACTCAACTCTGGAGTTCATATTCCAGACAAAGGACTGGACTTCATCAGAGACCCCCAAGAGGGACTTGATCCAACTCGAGGGGGATGCTTTACGGCTGTGTCAATACATGCTTGAGCTTCAACTCAGAGTTATAGCTTCCGGTGGCCAGCTTGCGAAATCTGGCGACTGGGGTGAGCTACTATCTGCCGTCGAGAGCCTGGAAATACAACTCACCAACAACTCTCTTGGACTCAATGTCCATGCCGTAAAAGCAGAGCTAGAGAGGGCTGAACAGACTGCCGCTTCCATTTTTGAAGCTACGGTGACCCGCAACCACTTCACTGCTCGCAAGCCCTGCTTCTGCGTCCCGTTCAACCGAGACCTTAATTTCGTCGATCTGCCGGATATTCTTATATGGCTAAAGGAGCAATACATAGGCTCCGCCGGTCGCATGCCCCTCGTGGGCATGGGCGGGTTTGGGTACGGGCCACCACATGAACACCCTTCAAGAACCCTTCGAGGACCGCCTTTG
>JABFEP010002060.1:0-14298 GCA_013618265.1 Fusarium albidum
CGGAAGGCGGGGCGGAACATGAAGGTTACGAAACGGTCAGTGACAGATCGAGGCCCGGTGCTATAGTAGAGGGGATCTAAGACGAAGCCCAGGATTGAACAACCATGGAGATGCCACCCAAGGAAATGTGTACCTACCACTTGTCAGCAACAAACCCTTACCTTCTCATCAAATACTCTCAAGTCCCCAAGTCAGGCTCAAGTCCCATCTCTTTGAAGCCAAAAAGACATACATTCTGTGCATCATCAGGGCTGGGTGGCTTACCACAACGCCGCAGACCTACCTCTCTTTGCTGGATGGCTTCCATACTCTGTTTGAGGCCCAGCCGGACCGTCTCAGAGCCGGCCAGCTAGGAGGCTGGCGCCTGCCCCGGGAAGTGCTTCACCCGCAAGGCTCCTGACACAGGCGAGACACGTAGAGTTTCGCAATTTCTTATTGGCCTGCCAAGACCCGCCTTGGGGTTTGTGACTGCGACTCTCGGTTACAGCAGCTCCGAGAAATTGCCCAGGGCTTCTGGCCATAATTGTTTCCCTGCGTGCCTTCCTGCTCGGCATCTTCTTCTTCCAAAATAACGTGGGTGGCCAAGGATGCAGTCACGTTTCGCCACGGTCGCAGAATCCCCACTAGGTTGGTTCGGGGAAGGCTCGATCTGAAACGGCCCCGGCCAGATTGCCGTTGAAAACATTTTTGCAAGTTTGCTGCGCATCTCTATCTCCATCTCCAACTCTCTTTCCTTGGAGAAACAAATTTTCCCCGGGCCGCTGCGAGCCTTTGCTTAAAATTGTGAATTTCTCCAACCAAGGCCTGATGTGATAAAAAGTAGGGACCTACCTAGTCAGCTATCACGAGCAACCCTCTTGTTGTTATTGAACCATTTGTCATGTCCTTGACTACGAGTCAGCTGTAGACATTGGGTGCAACAATGCAGCATAGTAGTAGTTCTAATTTATTAATTGATTTAATTGCCTCTGTTATTAGATCTCATCACTCTGCGTCCAAATAGCTCCGGGAGCCAGGAAATTGATGCATTCCAGGGCTGCAAATTCATGTCGGTTGTCTATCTGAACATGACGGGAAAAGGAAG
This sequence comes from Fusarium albidum, assembly GCA_013618265.1. Lineage (NCBI taxonomy): Eukaryota > Fungi > Ascomycota > Sordariomycetes > Hypocreales > Nectriaceae > Fusarium > Fusarium albidum. The sequence goes on from JABFEP010002060.1 coordinate 1,085, forward strand.
CGAACTGACCCTGGTCCTCCCTCCGCTCCAGATCTGTGCGGGAAGAAACATGCATCATCCTGGCCACTTCCACTTGCTGTCACGTCTTTATTCTATGCCATGTGTCAGTTCGACCACATCAAACTTTTCTTCATCATTACTCGGAATGATCAGGACAGCCTAATAATCTCGGCCACCGTCTTATCCTGCTCCGTCGTTTCATCCACAGGCTCTGGAAGAAAGTTCGAGGAAGTAACGTGGCTTGCACTTTATCAAGCAATGCTATGCTACCATGAATCAAAAGAGCAAACGAGTAGGTCAAGGGCAGTTGTACGAGGTATATCCGGTTGAACAACGGTGCCAAGATAGGATATCAGTATATACGATACGGGGAGATTCAAGCTCAAATTGGGAGGAAATACCAGGTACCCCCACAGGTAATGTCAGTATACCAACTCACTCGGGTCCGTCTCAATAGGTAGTTGTCACACACATTACGTGGGCCATCGAGCGACATAGAAAATGTAGAGTCAGTAACTTGGCATCTCCCCTCCGCGTGTAATCAGGAGCTCACAGTATAAGTTACATGCCTCAGAGATCCAGCAACAGCTGCGGCGAGACCTTCTCCAAATCCTCCACCTCCAAGAACCCCCCATCCCTCTCCACCGCCGACCTCGCAATCGCCTCCCTCACAAACACGTCAAAGTACTTGCCGGTCGCAGCGTTGGCATCTCTCGATATCCGCGTCGCGTCCTTTGCGAAGAACTCGTGCAGCAGCCGCGTGAGCAGATCGCGCGGGATTGTCTTCTCCGGCTCGGGCTCCTCGTCTTCCGCAGCCTCGACGTCCCGAGAAGACTGCCCAGCCGCATCATCGTCCGACAGCTCGAAGGGGTTGCTTGATTGCGGCTCTGGCTCTGGCTCTCGTTCTTTGGCAGCCGGCTTCTTAGCCGTGGCCTTGGGTCGGCCTCGCCCGGAGCCTCCAGATGTCTGTTTCGGGGGCATTTTGCTGTGTTTGCTCGCAGGGCACGATGATCGCCAGGTCGTCCTCGTAGGCAGATAGAGTTCCTGACGCAGTGGTTGATGATTGATTGCTTGCAGAGACGTGCCTGGCACTGGGTGAAGGTCGTGGTCGGATTAGTCAGCAATGGCATCAGAACTTTCCTGCACACTTCACCAAAACCTGAGGATCAGCGATATCAGCACGGCAACGAGGGACGGAATAGCACATCGAGGCTCATGGGACAGAAATTACAGTATCAAGGGAAATTGCATTGGTGTATAATTACAGCGGCCTAGAACGGAAGGCAAAGCAAGATGAGAAAAAGACGCCGTGCCTATGCCACTCTAACCCGCAAAGAGCTGCTGTTCCAGAGGACCACGTCGGGTATCTGCTACAACTTCCCTCTTTCTGCACATCGATCTCACCCTTTTTGTTTCAACCAGCGGACACCATGTCAAGCCCGCAGACTGATATCTCCCCGAAAGCCCAATCCCCCACGCACTCCGAGTCTATACAGGGTGTGTTGAACAAGACGCTTACTTGAAGGCCTTGCCGAAGAGGAGAACCTGGAGCTGGTCATAGATGGAAAGGACACCAGCACCGGCGACACCACGGAGGATGTTGGCACCAGCACCCTTGAAGAGAGACTTGACACCCTCCTTGGCGACGATCTGGCGGGCAGCATCGAGAGTGTTCTTGTACTTGACGGCCTCACCAGAGGTCATCATCATGCGTCGTCGGATGGTGTCAAGAGGGTAAGAGGCGATACCGGCACCAGTGGTGACGAGCCAGCCGAGAGCGAAAGAGGCAAGGAAGTTGTTGGCAAGGGGACCGACGAGGACGACGGGCTTGATGGAGTCGTACATGCCGAAGTAGAGACCACGGTAGACGATGATACCAGCAACGGAGGGCATGAAACCACGGTAGAGACCGGCAACACCGTCAGAGGCGAGGGTCTTCTTGTAGACATCGACGAGACCGTTGAACTGACGGGCACCACCAGACTTGGCGTTCTTGGCATCGTTGGCCAGACGGGTACGGGCGTAGTCAAGAGAGTAGACAAAGAGGAGCGAGGTGGCACCAGCGGCACCACCAGAGGCCAGGTTACCGGCCATCCAGAGGGCATAGCCATCCTTGTCCTTCTTGTAACCGAACATCTTCTTGAACTTGTCGCGGAAAGCGAAGTTCAGGGCCTGGGTAGGGAAGTATCGGATGACGTTGGCAGTGTTGCCTCGCCAGAGGGACATGACACCCTCATCAGCCATGGTGCGCTTGAAGCAGTCACCAATGCCAGCGTACTTGCGGTCCAGACGACCGGTCTTGAGCATCTCATCCTGTTACTTGGTCAGTGGCTGGTCGTGGTGGGAGCTTTTTACATGTTGCCAGTCAGGCTTCATGTCTGAGTGAGCAAGACACTCGGACATCGGCAAGACATTGAACCGTTTGATAGAGTTCAATCGGAGGCGATGTGGATTGACTGACCTGGTTCTGGATGAGAAGCTTGACACGCTCAATGGGAGCGGCGGCGGTCTTCGAGACGGCGGCGGAGACACCACCCACTGTGAAAAATATGTCAGTTTGCCATTGGCGGTGAGGTGTTTATTCGCCCAGATCAGCTCGACGTGATGGTCTCGTCCTCGTAGTGATCAACATGGCGTCGCGGAAAGGCGGTTACATACTCAGGAAGTCGGCCATGAAGGGCTGTGATAAAAAGACACGTTAGCGATTGACACTTGATATTGTGAGCTCGGCATCTCGGTCGAGCGGCAGCGATGCGATAGGCGCCGACTTGATCGACCGGCAGCGGCATCAGTGATGAAACCGCTCCCGCAGACATCAAGCGAGATCAATTGAGTTATCGATCCGGCTCGGCAGAGTCTGGTCAATCAAGAAGGCACCATCGCGCACGCGGCATTTCACCACCGCGAGCATGTGAGCGTGGGGACAGGAGGGGAGGGGAAAAAAAACTCACCGGCATGCCCAGAACCTTCTGTGGTTGCTCAGCAGACATGGTTGCGGCTGTGAAGGTCTTTCCCTTGAACAAGAAGAAAGGACTGAGGGGAGATTGGAGAGATGAAGAATGAAAGGAACAGAATGCGGGAGAGTCGAGTGAAATAAATCTGCGCCGCCGGGGGGTGAGAAGTATTTGGGGGAGGGAAAAAAAATTGCGGTGGATCTGGAGGAGAGGCGCTTTTGAGCGAATCTTCCCGGCTCGCGCTAAAGGGAGTTGGGACCCCAGCCAACCAAGCCAAGCCAGGCTGTTCTCTCCAGGCCTTCCACGGCAACAGCGCTGCTGGCAGCCTGAGGCCGCAGCCTCGTCCACAGCATTCACGGGCCTTCAGGGGTGGCCAACACCAACAAGGTGGCCACTCAGTGGCACTGCAGTGGGCTTGGAGTGGGTCCCTCTTGGCAAATCCTGCGCCTATCCTAGGCCTGCACCATCCAGCCCGGCTGCGAGATGAGATGCCGGTTCACCCCGATTTTTTGTCGAGCGCCGAGACTGCTAGACCCGTCTTGGGAGACAGACAACCGTGACGGCCTGTACAATTGTTGACCCTCTGTTTGGCGATGCCCTGGGGCAAGGTTACTTTCACTACCGTATAGAGGTGTACTGTATGGTGGAAATCTGTTCGTTCTCGAGTGCTTGTTGATGCTGTTCGGGCAGAGTGAGATGCTGGCCTGAAGAGCACTTTTTGGCATCAGAGCAAGGGCACAAGGCAGGACAAAGACACGCTCAAAGACACACCGGTATTGCAATTGAACGCTGATGCTCTTTTGTCTCAAGCCATTGACCGCTGCACAACTTCGTATACAGGTCACTCGACATTTCTCATACACAATACACTGAAATATCCTCAATGTATCCGTATCTAAAAAAAGTTACTCTCCGGGATATCCATCACGTCCATTCACCCACCTCGGACAACCTCCTCCACACTGTCCGCGGCTCCCCCGGTTCCCCAACCCAGCTCCCAGCCGGATACAGCACCTTACAGCGGTCGCAGCTTCCGAGTTAAAGCCCGCTAGAGCTTCCGCTGCAGCTTGGGCACACCGGGCACAGTGCGCGCGTCGTTAGATCTCTCCGCCCGGGTCGCCCCCGACCAAGTTTTTTTTTTTCCCTCCCCACGGACCAGCAGCATCAAACAACCTAGCAACAAAGATGGCAGAAAACCCGTCCGACATCATTCCTGGCTCACCAGTCCGCATCCCATACCTTCTCAGCCAAAATATATATAGTATTCTTCCACGATGGCCTGATTAAAAACCCTGGCGACTCCAGACCCGGCGTGAGTCTGCTGCCAGGACAATGGCGGTTGGCGGATGCATGTAATACAAAAAAAATTGATATCACCAGCGTTCCGGTCCAGCGCTTCCGCCCCCTAACCCCCCTGGATCCACTGGCGGCAAGGGAGACGAGCCGAGCTAAAACGCTCTTCTCCGTCAACCTTCAGGGGGTGAGACTTGACGGCGTTGCTTGCGCGGAGTCGCGGTGTTGAGGCCAGCCCTTGCAAGAAGAGACTCCGGCGCCCGTCAAAGACAACTACCCTTTGAGCCGAGTGCCAAAAACCCGCCACCGTCGACGCCGTCTCACTTCGTTGTTTCCCCGATTGAGGCCTCGGCATGGATTTCGTACTTGGCACTGTGCTTCTTTGCCCTCGTGAGGGTTCTCACAAGTTCGTAATCTTTCTATTTTTTTTTCATTAGCCTCGCTGCCTCGGTAACAAGTTTCTACCTGTGGCCGTGCACCACACAGTACCGGGAAGCGCCTATCGTCGTCGAGCCCTGGACGTATCGGGTAGGATTTTTTTTCCGCCTTGGTCCCTGGCTTAATATCCAAGTATCTTTTCGGGGCGTCCGCTCGACATTCGTCGATCGCGAGCTGACTCTTGCTCTTGTCAACAAAGTCACTCCCTCGGTCGCTTTAGTCCGAAGATTCTTGATCATGTTTTCGTCCTGCGTCGTACTACGGGTATTACCTCTGCAGTCAAAACGAGCTTGAAAAGCCTCAATTGCTCAGGGACCCTGGAAAGAATTCTGCCGATCTTCCAAGGAGCCATTGACCTATGGACGTCGACCTCGACGAAAAAAAGAAAGGGTCAGTATCCACTCCCCAGTCTCCCATTTCAAAGGATTGCAAGGTCAGCAAGATCCTAAAAAAGTGATCCAGATTCATCATTATTGATCCTAGCCCTTCCTGCCTTCCAATCTTACTGTACGGAGTTCGCACCGTTGACATGCCCGGCCGCCGCTCGGATAACCGACATGGACGCAGATTGACCGACCGGCTATCCCGTCCGGGCTAGAGCGCATTTCTTGCATCTGGGCGTGCATCTTCCAGAGCCAACGCTGGAATCCAGATCACCCTTCACCTGCTATTAAAGGGACGGCGTTAGCCCGCCTCTCCTGTGAGACTTTGCCGCCAGGTAGACGGTCAATTTGCTTGCCGGTGTCTTCGGGCGCCTCCCGTCTTGGCCAATCCGACACTGAAAGAGCCGTTTGTCCAGACAGATCCTGCGCGAATTCCGAGGAGGCACGTGACTAACACCCAATCTTTCCCTCGCCTCCAGAATCACGTGCAAGGGCCATGAGCTCTCTGGTTGAGGGCTTCTTCGGCTTGCCAACAGAGTCCCAGATTGGATCTAATTGCCCGGGACTTATTTACGGCCTTTACTTTCTCTAGTCTTCACAGCCACCCTGGACGACGGACAGAGAATACTTGGGCAGCACCGAATGCGAAGCAAGGAGGAGGGGGTCTGGAGAGAGCGTTGAACAAGCTGCCATCAACTGGCAGGAAGCCGCTCAACTAACCATACCGACCTCAAACCTATCCTCAGAGATATCTAGATGGCAATGCAGGGCAATGGTATATTAGCAAGCCCAAAGACAGCGTCATCCAATCTTGCCATATATTCAAGGACGGGAACTCACCCCCGATTGGACACAATGAAAAGAGCAACTGAGGTTGTCGTTGTCGTTGCGAGTTGAAGGGAGTCCTTCTGACCTGAAACTCTTATCAAGGAACTCAGCCCACAACTAGTATCTACCTAGGTAGGCATGAGGAAGCTTTTTCAGAGATTCGAGCGAGAAAAAAACTCCAGGACATATCTCCCAATAATTGCCTTGGCATCCCATGTGATACACTCGAGGCAAGCTAGAATCGACAAACTGGTAAAAAGAACGCTCACATGAGGATTGGTCTCGAGTATGGTAACACAGGTGAAGCGTGCAGTTGAGACACGAAGGCAGGTGACATCACAGGAGTGTAAACCATAAAGTGGTCGTTTCGAAGATCTTTCATTCCGTTGCCATGTATGCTGAAGCAAATCCGGTCCCTATGCTACACCGAGCATGAAAAGCGTCCCAACCCAGGCTTGTTTTTTCGCCTTGCAACACCCTCCGACCATGTGGCCTGTCTATCGTGCGGGCCACCCCGACGCAAAATCCTGAGACTCAAATCTTTTGGTTGATTGCACTTAGTCCGAGGCACCGACGGCACGGGCTAGGGGTATCTCTGTCAGCATCATCGAAAATCGAGCCTTCCTGCGGCGGAGGAGGTTCGGGGGCGGGCGGCCATACTGTAGATCTTCATCTTGCTGTGTGTAACGACGGGCTTGATGATGCCCTTCTCCTCGAGGTCGGCGAGGCACTGTCGTGCCAGCGAGCCGTTGATCTTCATTCGGTCGACGAGGGTGGCGATGGTGACGAGGCGGTACGACTGCACATCCTTGTAGAGCTTCTCAGAAGTGGTCTTATCGAGGATGACGGCGTGCTGGGCCTTGTCCTTGACCTTGCCCTTGGACCTTTAACGCGATGCGGGTGAGCTTCAATGTCGGCGGCGACGGTACGGCCCTACATACCACTTCTTCTTCTGCTTCTTTGCTCCAGCGGCGGGTGCCTAAGCGCGAGGTCAGTAGGCTTGCTCGTCGTTTGATATTCTCCTCCCGAGAATCCTCCAACATACCATTTTGTCTGATGTGTGCTGTCGTCGACGGGGGGGGAGTGTGGGAAGACAGGAAAGTGTGGTGGTGATGCGATCCAAAGAACCCTCTCCCACTTGACGCAGCACGAAAGTTCGCCCAGCCGAAGTTCGCCCAGGGCAGCCGAGCCCTAAGATTTTGGAGGGGGCCGGTACGTACCCGAGTTTTGGCGCGCCCTGATTCGCTCGGTGGGCCACCCACCAAAATTCCAACTCCTCCTACTCAAGCCCACCTTCAACTTCACGAAAATCCCATCTCGACAATCCGCAATACTAACCGCAGCCCCGTCAGTCCCGGAACCCACGACTGCAATACGCAAACATGTCTGACGCCGGCGAGATCGAGGTCGAGAACACCGCCCTCTACGAGGTGCTCCCCAAGGACGTTGTCAAGGAGGTTGGCAACGTCAAGCTCTTCAACAAGTGGGACTACGATGTCGAGGTCCGCGACATCTCCCTGACGTACGTTTTTTTATATAAAAAAAGCTCGAGATTCGGAGAGACTCTGCTCTCGTGCGCGACAAGTTGCTGATACAAACGCCGCGATAGTGACTACATTTCCCTCCGAAACCCCGTCTATGTCACCCACACCGCTGGCCGATATGCCACCAAGCGATTCCGAAAGGCCAACTGCCCCATCATTGAGCGATTGACCAACTCGCTCATGATGCACGGCCGCAACAACGGAAAGAAGCTCATGGCTGTCCGAATTGTCGCCCACGCCTTTGAGATTGTACGTGACTCCCTGGAGAGATGGACCTCTAGATGGACAAGACAAGATTGTTTTTGCGACACGCGGGTGCTAACGCTCAGGGCCAGATCCACCTCATGACCGACCAGAACCCCATCCAGGTCGCCGTCGACGCCATCGTCAACTGCGGTCCCCGCGAAGACTCTACCCGAATTGGTTCCGCCGGTACCGTCCGACGACAAGCCGTCGATGTCTCTCCCCTCCGCCGAGTCAACCAGGCCATCGCTCTCCTCACCACCGGTGCCCGCGAGGCCTCTTTCCGCAACGTCAAGTCCATTGCCGAGTGCCTTGCTGAGGAGCTGATCAACGCCGCCAAGGGTTCCAGCAACTCTTATGCTATCAAGAAGAAGGACGAGCTGGAGCGTGTGGCCAAGAGCAACCGATAAAAGGTGCAATGGGTGGATTACGACAGGAGGGGTTGCGGCTTTGGCGTGGTTCCGGCATCTTTCAGAATTGCATTTGCGTTCATCGGGTCTGGGAACGCGGCTATGGATTTTCTTAGGTGGCTCTAGATTCAATAAAAAAAAGTCGGGCTCCCTGAGGGTTGAATGAACTCAAGTTTAATTTTGCCCCTTTATTGTCGTGACTCTAAACAGTCTAATCTCGGCGAGGATTCACCAAATACTGATCACCGGGGAAGCCAGCCGCCGTTTTCTTTTTCTGGGCATGCATGCATGCTATGACAGAGATGAGAGATGTCTCTACATGAGAATCTTCTTCTGTCCGATTTCCAGCCTCTGGAACATGCCGACATGGGAAATGCCCTCCTCCCACCAGACACCCATTCCCTCATCCACCTCGAAGCCCCATTTCGCCCAGAACCTGTCGACCTGCTTCTGGGCGTGAACGCATACGAGACCTGTCCACTGCGGTATTTCCTTCTCAGTGCTGGCGCCCATCTGCTCGAGACCGATCTCCTTGATGCTGGGGTCGAAGAAGGACGAGTTGTCCCTGAGCCAGTCCAGCACCGTCTTGACGAGCAGCCCGGCGATGCGGTGGCCTCGGAATTCTTTGATGACGGCCAGGCGTCCGAGCTTCACGTACGGCTCCTTCCCATCGTGAAAAGTGGTCGCCCGGTCCACCACGATGTACGGCCTGCCCGCGAGTGGTGGTGGCGGTGGTGATGTGGTGGTCAGCTTGGTGCCCTCGCTCTTTTCCCCATCCTCGCCCTGCAGGACGCCGTTCCAATACCTGCCGCCGTCTCTGGGATGCTCCTCGTGGGGGAAAGGGACAGCTCGTATGGTGCCGATGGGGGTCGAGCGGGTCGAGCTCCTCCTGGGCTGCACCACGTTCCCCTCGTCGTCGCGGACCTCTTCCTCCTCCGTCTTGTTGACGCTCGCGTAAACGACCCAGTGGCACGAGCGGGGGTCGTCCGAGTCGAACTCGTTCTCGGCGGGGACGCCTTGCTCCTCGACAAAGACCTGCTGGCGGACCTCCATGGCGTCGAGGAAGACCTGGGGGATGGTTGGGGGTTGATCCTCGAGCGGGGCGCCGCGACGAAAGCCCTCGAGCTTACTAGGCCTGAGGAAGGAGATGAAGGGTGTGCCCATGGCTGCTCAGTGTCTTGATGGTGATGCCTCGAAAGTGTCTGAGAACTGGCGTATCTCTAGAGTGTGGGTTTCTGTCTGGGTGTGTTTTGTTGTTGTCGATCAGAGATAACGCGGATGAGCTATATAAAAGTTGATTGTCGTCAAGACGTGGGGTAGGAACGTTGAAGAACAGCTTCTTTCTTTGTAGGCCTGGGAATATGTCAGAAATTTAAATTTTCAGGTCCGGACAGGTTCCAGACGACTTGTCATCATAGCTGGATGAGTCTGTGAGGGAAGGAGCAGCAAAGCGGTGGCAACAGCGCATGGAGTCCTAGTTCAGAGTGAGTTTTGGGCTGCGTTGGACATCAAGGCCTTTTGCGCAATGATGGGAATCCATAAATGATGTCAACTCAACACGTGCGGGGGGGGCAAGCAAAAATATCACAGAAACCCTGACAAGTGAATGAGTGACTGTGATAGACGGTTGCTCGCCGCATTGGGAGCTGCAATCTGCGAAGGATTGCAAGCTCATTGGGTGGGCGCAGCCAATTGATTGATACCAGGTACATATGTATTCTAGGGGGCACCGGAAGAGCAAACAAGGACATTGTATCACTACCACTGGAAGATAAGGGAATGACCTATGTCATTTTTAAACAGTTTATCCATTGATTAACATTACTATATATATATTCATTCCATCAAACATTACCCTATATTCATTCCACTAGACATTACCCGATATATTCATTCCACTAGTTGCTTCGAGAACTAGGCAAGCATGGACATGTGATTGGACGATCAACACATCCCACTTAGACCACCGCCTTGGCCAGGTTGTTGTCAAAGTTGGAGTCCTTGAAGGGCACGTTGGCGTCGCCAAAGTCCGTGTTGGTCAGGGCGGTGCGAGCAGCAGCGGTGAGGCTCTCCCAGGCCACCAGGGGCTGCTGGCCACCCTTGTCGCTCGTGAAGATGACCTGGTGGTTGGTCGGCCAGTAGCTGGTGTAGCCCGCGAGGGGGCTGTTGCCCGAGAAGGTGCCCGAGGACGAGGTGGAGTAGCCTCCGTGCTGGGAGACGGCCATGCCGACGACGGTGGCGCTGGTGCTCTCGCCGGAGAGCCACACCACCGTGTTCTCCCAGTCGTGGCGGTGACCCAGCCCCGTCGACGGCGAGTCCTTTGGCATGTACCACGAGTACATGATGGCGTACCGGCCGTTGTAGGCCTTGCCCCGGGCGTACACCTGGCCGGTGCTGGAGCTGCAGCCGCCGTTGGAGGAGCCGCTGGTGGCCAAGCCGCCGCTGTGTTCTTTTAGTCAGCCCTTTGTCTCTCCTTGACCGTTCGAATCATGGGGGCTCAGCACATACCCAGTGTTGCCGCTGGCATCGACAGCAGGGAAGGGCACGCATCCGTTGAAGACCTTGAGGAAGGGCTTGTACTTGAGATAGAGCGAGCCGGCGGTGGTCGAGGGGACGGCCTCGGCGAATCCAACGACAGCATCGTGGTTGATGACATCGCGACGCTCGATGGGGGAGCCCGAGACTGCCGAGGCCGCAATGGCCAGGCTTGAGAGGAGTCGGATGATCTGAACCATGATGTCTTTTGGCTTGGGGGGCACAGTTGAGAGATAACCAGCTAGATGATGAACACTAATAGATGCTGTTAACTTGTGTCGAGAGTGATGAACAGGCTCCGGAGGGGGGGATTCGGCGCCTTAAGAAGGCCAACCCAACCCATTCATTTCCCCCCCTCGAGGCGCCACCTTTGGATTGGATCATGGGCCCTGGGCTAGACACGAGGGCACATAAGAGCATGGAATTGGCGCATCGTGAGAGATTCCCGCCGTGTCGATGGTTGTTTCTTCCCCGATCAGGAATCTTGGACCGGGCAGCATGGGCCGCGATGTAACGAGCGGGAAGTGGGGTTGGCGGTGATGAGGGCCCAGGCCTCTCTCCCCGTGGACTGATGGGCGGAGTTGATCTGGTTCGTGCTCAGGTCGAGCGGTAGCTGTGGTGGAAAATTTGGCCGTGGTGATCCCCTCTTATGGGCCGGGGGGGGATTACCGTATTTCCCACGAGGAGATGATAGCCAGACAGGGCAAAAGAGGAAATGCCGACGTCAAGCGAATCACACCAGATTTGAGAAGCACGAGGGGAAAGTTGGCAGGTTCGCGGGTTACATCCTTGCATATCGCAGAAGATGGGAATGTGAATGGAATGAAGCCTAAGCCCTATATCTTGGGTCGAGGTTCGTTGGAGGATCTATTTTCTCCGAGTTTCCGCGCCCCGTCTAGGGTAGCCTCACTTTACCCACCCAACACTCTACCCGTCTGGTGATCTGGCCAATGCTACCCTCACGGGCTGAATGCCAAGACGAGACTCTAGTACAATAACTGATTAAGTTGTTTTCTGTGTTTCGGTAGTTAGTTGCAATATAGATTCATCGTTTTCCTTGGTACGTAGTGGGATCTTTGTCGGTGGTCAAGCAAGGGTCGACCGACCATCGGCCGAAAGCTTCAATGATCTAATTCTAGAAAGAAAAAAACATACACAATATATTATCCGTACTACGGATAACATGCTGCTGCTACCCTACGGGCAGAAAACAATGCCTGATCGAGCAAGCCAATATCCTTATGTGAGACAATCGAAAACAGCTGGTGGCCCAATCGGGCGCCGCGACGCGTGTGTTGGACATCTGAAGTGCCACAGATTCGACGATACATGTTGGGCATTATTACTAGTACTGTAGGTGTAGGTAGACCGTAGCACTGCACCGGCTGCCACAGACCGCCACCATCGAGGATGAAAACACCCATCTGGCCGACATCCCTGGTGCAAAGCAGAAGGGACGGACTCAATGCAGGGTTGACGCAGGGATGGAACAGAGAATTCTCGTGGACACGGATCGCGCGTGTTGTCTCGGAATCAGCAGCTTGGATTCAAGTTTCCAACCTTGTGCTGCTGCCCTTCCAGAGCAGGGGGGCGGTCCAATATGCCCGGGAAGGATCGATCATAGAATGCCTGGATCGAAGCCCCTCCACGGAAAACTGTTACTGACAGTTGGCAACTTGACCAGAGATTCATCCCAACTCTGGAGCCGCCACGTTGAGATAGGGGCATTCCTTTTGACGGGGCCAAGTGCCGCAGTGGTTGACTTTTTTTCAGATGACGAGAGAGATGGTGGATTTTAATAGTTTTTAATAGATTTTGATGGACTTGATGAATCCCCTCGACGAAACCGGAGGCACAGGATTCAGCAAACCCATGAGATCAGATTGACATCTCAAGTCGGGAATGAAGGTGATGCATCAGATGCAAACCCTGCATGCAGATTTGATCGAGGTGCGCCCTCAGGCCCTCTTGGCACTGCACCAGCGAGTCGTGATGATGATGGCACCGGCACGATCCGCCAGGCATTTCCGAGTCGTTGTCGGTTGTCGGCTGTCGGTCGGGGTTTGCAGTGTGGATCCACCATCAATCATCCTCTGGAAAGGGTTCCAAGCGCACGACGTTGGACTGCAGCGTTGTGACTGTGCTCTGCCGTGCTCTGTGCTCTGTGCGCGTGGCCATGTCCCAGAGTTTGGTTTCAAGATTGCGTACGGGCATTAAACCTAACCTACATACGTAGTACTGCAGCTCCAGCGTCGTGCAGGACCCCAGGGGAACGGTAACGTAGCCCCGTTTTGCCCGTGATATGGGGGATGGATTATGGAACTTGTCGATCCACATGCAAGCCCCCTTCAGTGCAGCCCGTCCGATTTGAATTGGCCGGAACTGCTCGTCCAGTTGGAAAGTTGAAGTAAAGTCCCCCCCCGAACCCCAGAAGAGAAAAAGCAATTATTCTTTAGAGAACGAGCACTTCTCCCCTCCCCCCCTCCTGTAGCCTAACATCCAACTTAGTGATGGGAGATTTGTAGCAGCTGGGTGGGAAGCACGACAAGGGCATTTTTCTCCCCCTCTACCTCTCCCTCCCTCTCC
>JABFEP010002061.1:0-13420 GCA_013618265.1 Fusarium albidum
AACGCCTCCAGCTTGACCCCCTCCCCCCCCAATGGCCGTCCCTGTTGCATGCATTTCGGGCCGGGGACTGACAACTCACCTTGCACCAAAGATTATGAAGAGGAAGGTCCAGAGGTGTGTCTCGCCTGTCTTGCGGCGTCTTGCTGACCTGCTTCATCCAAACTGCTACAAACCTTTTTTTCTTCTTCATTTACTACCTAGCTTGCCAATGATACGCATCAAGACCCGGATACGCATGTGTGCTTGGGCACTCTCGCATCTACCTGATACAACAACGGCGTTGGTGTACTGTATGTAGTATTATTAGTTGCTAAAGAGCCTTGCCATGATCTCCGCGATCGTGGCTGCGCCCACTTTCCGATCACCAACAAACAAAACTACGGATACTACTACGGATATCAACTCAATACACCACTGCTCTCGCTGTCCCGTTCCACCACCAGAAGGTTGATCGGCGTCAGGCGCCCAGCGAAGCGGATAGCCGCCGTCCCGTCCGCCGTCTTAACAAGGTAGCAGAGGGCATGCTGCTGCGCGTCTCGAACGGCGTCTTGTTTGTTTCAGGTCGCTCTTCGCGTTGGACCGTGTGTTACCTTTTTTTTCTTCCCCCTTCCCTTGCGGGTATCAGAGATCTTAGTTCGATGGGTTGTTTCGCTTGGTGTGTTCGCTCATCCTGGTCGATCGCACTGCCCGTTGAGAGACCGGCATCCAGATCCCAGCATCCAGGCAAGGAAGGAGCCTTTCTTTTCCTCCGGTGGGGGAGGGGTTTTTCTTCTTCTTCTTTTTTCTACAAGGTTGAAACAAAGTGGTCAGAGGGCCTTTGTCGTCCGAGGGGGCCCAAGGACCCCCTTATTCTGCCCCAAAGTCGAGGAATCAAATCACGACGGTCCTCGGAGTACACGAACAGCACGCATAACATGCGTATTAATATAGCTCTATTCTTGGATGCCGTTAATATTCAGAATTTGCTTCTCCAGTCTCCAGTCCTCAGGTTACCATGATGCCCGTGCCACGGCTTTTCTTGTCGTCCAATATATGCATGCGGTTGCCAGTCGTTTGGGGCGCCCGACGAGGGTGGACCCGGCAGTGGGCTCACTGCCTTTCAACTTTCAAGGACCGGGAGTCCCATCGCTGGCGTGCCATTGACCCCCAGTTATTCTGGCTTGATGCTATCAGCCTTCCAGTGTTTTCCTTATTCCCATATGGTGGGGACACACAGACGACTCGCGAGAAACCTTGTCTTGGACAGTTAAAAACAGCAACAGGGAAATCCCCCCCCCCTATGTCTTGCCCCCTTAACCAAAATGCCCACCAATAGTCGACTCCCAGGTCTCAGTCATGAACCTACCTACCTTGATCCATGCCGAGGTTCGACTTTTAAGTCGGGATATGACACACTTGAGACCGAATTCTCGGAAACTCTGACAGGCAGGTACTTGGTACCCGTAGTACTTGTAGGTACCCCCCCTTGTAATCCGTACACGTACGTATGCTCGCGGCTGTGGTGTTCGTTGCCGTCTCGCGACATTCAAGACAGACATGATTCGTCGTCGTTCTTGAGCGCTGCGAGCTGCGTCGCTAGCAGCGCAGCATTGTGGGATCACGGGATTTGTTCCTACGCGTCTAAGGCCCTCGAGGGCATGGTCGCTTTTGTCGCAACGCCGCTCACCGGGTCACTCGGGTTCCGAGTTTCCCGGTTGACAGGAATCCTCTGTTGCCCATCTCTCCCCTCCATCCGATACTCAGTGATCCAAAGATGATCCTGCCGTCTGGTGTCACCTCGGCGCCCGCCCCGCCGGTGTCGCCCACCACGAAACAGACCTGTTCCACCTCGCCAGGGTGCATCACCGGCTTCGCACTCCCGCTCGCCTCCCAGTTGCAGTCGCGATACCGCAGTCCGGGCTCCATATCAAGCACCACCTTCTCCAGCTGCACCACGTCGTCGCTGCAGTTCTCCAGCTGCGCCTCGAGCGCCCACCGGCCGCGTCCCTGCCTGTCGGGCTCGAGCGCGCCGACTTTGGTGCGCACAATGAGCGACGCCTTGCAGATGAACTGGTAGAGCTTGCGGAATGTCCTCGTGCGCCCGCTCGTCTCGGTGGCCTCGTAGTAGCTGACCGTGACTGCGAGGACGTGGTTGCCTTCCTCCTTGAGGTCGAAAGAAACCACCTTCTGCAGCGTGCCGCCGGAATCGAGATCGGCCTCAACCTTGCCGTCGGCCGGCCCGAGCTCAAGCCGTTGGACGGCGCCCATGCCGGGCGTCTTCATCTCTGCTTCGATGCGAACATCGCGGATCTTCTTGGCCGCATCCGGCGGGAGGTCGTTGTTTGCACAGAGCGTACAGCTGAACGTCTCGCCCACGTAGGCGGAGCCAAACGACACGGGCAGGTTGACGATAGGGCTGAGGAGGAACGGTGACGGGTTCGTGCCGGTCTTGGAGCGGTAGGCGAGGGACGCCGGGGCGGGGGCTGGCTTTGTCAAAGACCCGATGGCTGAGGGGGGGTCGATAGGATACTGAGTGACGAGAGATGGACGGGAGAGTCTTTTGTTTTTTTGTCGCAGCGCGTTGTAGGTTAGACTAAGGGGTCATAATGCAGAGCTTCCGCAGAGGAGCTGAGCTCACCGAAGGACCTTGAGAGAGATGGAATGGGGTTCCTTGACGGGGTCGTGGGAAGGGTATCGCTGGTGGCTCATCTTGCCATGCTGCAGGTTTGCGCGCTGAAAACAGAATGGTGAAACCTAGGCTGTCCTGTCTATGCGCGTTCTAAGCACGGTATGGGAGTGTTTCGTTAGTTGTTCAGAGGAGGTTGGAACTTGCGATTCAGGAGCGTCTAACTTGGCGGAGCCCATCTCATGCGACGACGAAGAAGGTTTGGTCTTATCGATAAGGCGCTCTGGCCCCTCACCAGCCACAGCCGTCATGCCTCGGTTGACACTACCACGTACCATGACACCTGAAGCCAGCGACTGTATACAGGTAGCTGTCTGCTCTGCCTACCTATCCAGTCTACAATTTACGATGATATTTGATGCTCACAGTTACGTCCAGGTGATTCAGACCAATGGGGTTGGTTCGCAGTGTAACCAGGCGCCGTCATGGCAAAGAGTGTTCAGCCTGCTATGCCAAGTCATTTCTAAAACGATCCCGTTTCGACGTACTGCAAATGAGGGCTATTTCGTACATCGGACGGACGCATCCGAATCAAGAATCAAGAATCAAGCTGGTCCCTAGGATCAACTCAAATTCGTATGCGAGACCTGAATCAACACCCTCTTTCCGTAATGCAAGCCAGAGCGTTCACGTACAGAGCCAAAATCCTGACACCAATTTTTTTCCCTCGTCTCAAAATGGATGCCTTCGCCTGCTCCACACAAAAGGAAGGCTAGAGGCCTGGTGGAGGAGGAACCTGCAAGGAGACGTTAGCAGGCTGCTGCATGGAGCCATGGAATGCATTGGAATCGAGCTGGCCTTAGAGGGGCCGGGTTCGCTCCAGAGGTGATCCACATACCGCGCCGTAGCTCCCTCCAGCCGCAGGGGGAGACCCGGAGGGTGGTGGTGGTGGAGGCGCCGAGCTGGGCGGCGGAGGTGGAGGAGGAGCTACTTCGCTCGGGGGCGGCGGAGGCGGTGAAGCCGATTGCCCAGGAGCAGCTGCAGGAGCCCCCTGCCCCTGTGCTCCGGCTTGTGCCTGCGCTCCATAATACTGCTGATACATCGCGACATAGCTTCGTGAGATGGTTAGCGTCGGAGGAGACGGTGAGAGGAGGTGCGAGTTTCTGGTTAGTGAACTAAAGGGGAAACTTGGGGTAAACTTACTTAGCATAACCACCATAGGCGGCGTAGGGATCAGCTCCTCCATAATATTGAGCATATTGAGCTGCATAGTCAGCAGCAGCATTGGTTGGACTCTGGACTCCTGGAGCCGCTGCGTTGTTCGAAGCACCGCCAGCACCGGAGCCATAGCTGCCACCATAACCACCGCCATGAGAGCCGCCGTAGCCATGCGAGCCTCCGTGGGAGCCGCCGTGGGAGCCGCCGTGGGAGTGATTTCGGTCGCCGCCATAACGATCACCCCCGTACGAACGAGGCGGCCGGGTTTTGAACTCCTCGTACTGCTCTGTGACGTTGGCAATCAAATCTTCGCACAATTCCTTGGCCTTCTCAACCATGTTGGCGTCCGGACCGCTAAAATTATGTTAGATCCAGGGCTTGTGGCATGGAGGCGAGTCCCTTACGTGACATGAAGGAACATATCCTCTTCACTCTCTCGATTCGTGGCCGCTTCGAGATAGCCCGATCCCCGGCCCTTAATCTGCACACGACAGCCAGTCTCTTGCTGGATGTGCTTGACATAAGCCCCGCCGTGTCCGACCACCTGAGCGCGCAGATTGAAACCGTGGACGGGCTCCAGGCTGATGGGAATCTTCTCCTCTGGCCATTTACGCTGCGGCACATGCGTCAGTTCATATGTCCATGCAAGCTACACTCACGAGATCTTACTCGTCCGAACTCGTCTCGTTCGACCTGCTCTTGATCTCGGCGGCGGAATCGTCGCTCGTCCACGAGCTGGGGAAGCTCCTGCTGAATGAGTTCCTTGATCTTGGCTACAGCAGACTCCAGGCCTTGTTTGCTAGTGCTGGTCACATGCAGGTAAAGCGGGGGGTTCTATTCAAGGGGGTCAGCCTGAACGAGATACTCTCAAGTTGGCCCGACTCACAGCTGCCGTTGACATGCTCTTATTCGGATAGTAATTGCCTCGGGTGGTGACATCTTGCAAAGTCAACTTTTGTCCTACAATAAGAGTTCATGGGAATTTGCGTACCAGCGCCGGTATCGTCTTTGATCTATTCAAGCCGGAGTCAGCAGGAGCAACGAAGGGGTGGTTGAAGCGAGCTATCAAGCCACGTAAGCATGATATTCTCGATTCGAGTGCAGCGGCAGTCCAAGAGAGCGTGTCTAGGAGGATCAGTGGATTTTTCAAGAGTATTTACCATTTTCTGCGTGGACCCCTTTGTGAGAAGGTAACGATTTCTCAAGTCATTGACTTCGATGTCCTGGATGTAGTCGCCATCCGCAACATACATCTCCCCGTTGATGGCGGGTGCAGTCTTCGATGAGCTTTGCGAGCTCGGCGCAGGCTGGACGGGTGGTGCCTCGGGGGCCTTGATCGGGGGAACATCGACGTGCTGGATTCCTTTGCGAGCCTGGAGCTGCGCATTGATCCTGGCCGCCGCGGCAGCTAAAGACGGAGGGTCAGTCTTTCGAGTCTTGTAGAATCGAAGCATGGCCGAGGGTGTGAGATGGAAGAATAACACCTACCAGCAGCGGCAGCAGCGTCCGCCGGCGACTTCTTAGGCTCAAGGGTTCCCTCGTTTCCAAGAGGGCTGCGGTCTCGCCCGGGTTCAGCGCGGCGTGCCGGAGGGGATCGAGAGCGACGATCGAATCGTGAGGCCCTCTTGGGCTCCGGCTCGGTCTGGTCGAAGCGCGATCGCTTCACGGTTCGGCGTTCAGCATCATCCATGGCGCGCGACTGGCACGTGTCAGGGCCAGGGAGGACTCTATCGTCGTCGCGTGGCAAGACCTATAGGCTGCTGCAAGTTCTCAAGGACGAACACTAAGGCTAGGTTAAATTGCCATCCGGCGATGCGATTCTTCGGGAGTCGTGTTCTGGGCGAAAAATCGTAACCGAAAGACGTCTGTATTGAAGTGGAGCTGTTCCTGTCGACCTGAAAAGAAGGCTGGTTGGTTGAGGGTCGGCTTTCGCACTTTCCAAAGGAGCCGCCTCGCACACGGACCAGGAATCAGCCTTCCGCCACACGTGGCTGAGGATCGCCCTTCGCCTGCGAGACCGGCGCCCTCGCAGCGCGGGACCACTTGTAATGCCGAAAGAGAAACACATTTGGTGAGCAACAAACACGCTGTCATTGGACGATGGGGTTTCGTGGCGCAGCCTTGCATGGGTTCGTTGATGAAGTCTGGGGAATCTCATGGCATTTATCCCCCAGTTTTGCATTTATGTTTGTGTTTGTGTGCGACCAACAGCCACCGCAGCCGAAAGCTTGCCGGTTTAACGGATTTTGACTCAACTCGGGTTCCATCAACGTTGTTGGCCGCAGTAAACTGCTCCTCTAGCCTCGGAACATTCTAAGTCGGCGCCTATCAGCTAGTATATCCTGGCTCGATAGGGAGCTTGGTCGGAACTTAACCCTGCGGATGGGACGTGATCCGTGCCCCCAGTCCCCTCCCGTCCCGCCATCCCATCCACACTGCCTCCGGTCACCGGCCCATTGGTGACCCATTGATTTTTTCGGCCTCTCCCACTTCCTCTCCTTGAGTCACGACCGTTCATCTTCCTTGGCCGGCTCAATTGCTATTTCTGTCGCGATCAATTGCCTCGGGAAGCATCTTGTCCTGGTCGGAGAACCTCTTTGTTCTCGCGTCTCTGCAAGATGGCACCTCTGCGGCCCTTGACCGCACCCCTGCGCTGGGCAGCCTCCGCGAGCGGCGTTGCTGCTGTGCGATATAGCTCCTCCAGCTCGACCTCGGCCATCGCCTACAAGGCCCTTCGTCGTCGGTCTGCACCTCTCCCTGTGAGCGACAGCCCGCCCGCATGGTCGGCTCAGGCCGCCGTCTCCAACATTCTCTACGAGACACCGACTCCCTCCGTTGCGCCCCCCACCCGCCACATCCTCAACTGCTTGGTCCAGAACGAGCCTGGTGTCTTGTCCCGCGTTTCTGGTATCCTGGCTGCCCGCGGCTTCAACATCGACTCTCTTGTTGTGTGCAACACTGAGGTCGAGGATCTGTCCCGCATGACCATCGTCCTCACCGGCCAGGACGGTGTTGTCGAGCAAGCCCGCCGCCAGCTTGAAGATCTCGTCCCTGTCTGGGCCGTCCTGGACTATACCAACGCCGCACTCGTCCAGCGCGAGCTTCTGCTTGCCAAGATCAACATTCTCGGCCCCGAATACTTCGAAGAGCTTCTCGCCCACCACCGCGAGATTGCTGCTGGAGACATCGACGTTGACCATGCCCACGAGGCCATTGAGCGCAGCCTCAGCGACACCGCCAAGGACTTCCACCCCAGCAAGCTTGCTGTTAGTCAGGCTCTCCGACACAAGCACGAGCATCTCAAGTCCATCACCTATTTTGCTCACCAGTTCGGTGGCAAGGTTCTGGACATCAGCACCAACAGCTGCATTGTTGAAGTGTATGTCAACCCTCTCATCCGGCCCCCTGATTGGCCTTGCCAGCAACTAATGTCATCAAATAGCTCTGCCAAGCAGTCCCGTATTGACTCGTTCCTCAAGCTGGTTGCTCCCTTTGGAATTCTTGAGTCTGCGCGTACCGGTTTGATGGCCTTGCCCCGATCACCCCTGGCTGAGAGCAGCGACGAGACGATTGTCAAGGAGGCGGATGAGGTTGTCGATGCCAGCCAGCTCCCCCCCGGCTAAGTCACAATTATTCTTGGATGGTGGCCCGGCCCCATGGCGTCCGGCGAGGAAAGAATTCGTTTTAGTTGATTTAATTCCAATGACTATTTGTTGTTCGTACGCCAATGCTCCGTCTTGAAACCAATGTAGAAGAAGGAAACACAAGACATCAGTGCGTGACGTAGACGTATCGCCCTTAGAATTTGCCCTTGTTCACAACGAAGCCCTCCAGGGCAGCTGGGTCATAATTAGCGCGTCGACTTTGTCACGGAACTAGTTGTAGAGACTTACAAACGGCAGCCCAGAGGCGGTTCTCGGCCTCGGGGAACACGAGGGATCGAGGGCTGTAGAAGACCTCATCGGCAACCTCCTCGGGGTGTCGGGGCAGGCAGTGCATGAACTTCCAGTCCGCCTTGGCACCTCCTCGCTTGGCAAGGTCGTTGGTGATCTGGAAACCAGCAAAGTCCTTGAGCCGCTGCTGGGTGTCGGCCTCCTGGCCCATGGAGACCCAAGTGTCAGTCACCAGAACATTGGCATCCTTGACGGCCTCCTCGGGCACGTTGGTCTCGGAGAGCTTGCCAGGCGAGACAACACCCTCAGCAGCGGAAATAATGAGGTTCCTCATGGCATCGGGGATCTCGTATCCCTTGGGCGCGGCGACTGATATGTCGACGCCCATCTTGACGCAGCCAATGGCCAGATCGAAGAGAACATTATTAGCGTCGCCAACCCATGCAACCTTGAGGCCATTGAGGCCGAGGCTAGCACCCGTGGCCGTTGACGAGGGGAAGGTCTCGTAGAGTGTAATGAAGTCGGCGATAGTCTGGAGGGGATGGAAGTCGTCTGAGAGAGCGTTGATGACGGGCACGCTTGAATGCTGAGCAAGGTTGGCGACGTCGGAATGAGGTCCAACTCGGGCGACCATGCAAGATGTCATAGAGGAGATGACGAGGGATGTGTCATACAGAGACTCGTTCACCTTTCCTGGGATCAGCATGGCACCACATTGCTCACAGTTGAACCACTCACACCAAGCTGAATGTCATCTTTTCCCAGGAACATGGGATGGCCACCGAGTATCGTCACAGCAGCCTCGGTGGAGACTCGAGTTCGGGTGCTGCGCTTGCTGAACATCATAGCAACCGCCTTGCCCGCGAGACCAGCATTGAGCATGCTCGGCGGAGCGCCGCCCTTGACGGCAACCTTTCGGGTGTTTGCATCACGGACCAAGTTAGCAAACTCGGTCGGAGTCAGGTCGGCAATGGTCATGAGGTGCCTCGGGGCAGTGGCCTGTGAGTAGGCTCGCTTTTGAAGGCCGTTGGCGGCTCCTCGAGCGAGTCGGAAAGCTGTGGTCTTCATCGTGAGGGGAGGATTTGTGCTAAGAAGTCAATCAGCTTGGGATGGTCATTGAGCTATGAAAGAGGTGAATCACAACTGAGTCCAATGAATATTCCGAGAAAGATGCAATTTCACTTGGCAAGGGGATCGAGTGACGAAGTTTTAATGAGCCAACTGAGATGAACGTGGGAAAAGAGTCATTATGCAGAAGTTCAGAGAGCGGTAGCATCGGAGCCAATCAGAGCTTTCCAAAGTCGTGCGGGTCCACCTTTTCTTCCATTTTTGACGCAGTGGCTGGTGAGATTCATGTCTTCCTTCCCTCATAACAATGAACGCGGTTCCAATACGCGGATGAAATGTTCCTCTTTGGAAGACAGGTAAGGTAAGCACCTACATGAATTACGGATTTTATAGCATTGTATGTGTGAATAAATAGTTCTCGGAGATTAATCCCTCTGCGTTTAGAGAACCCCTCTTGCATGCTTGTGACAGGAATCAAGTGGGCTCAACGCAAGTACTTGTGCTGGAAGAAGACGTTAAACTTTCTTAGGGAAGCGATAAAGTGCAGCGTCTTGAGAACTTCCTCCATCACGCTAGTCGGGAAGGATATTGATATAATTCATACTCTATATTTTTATTAGCTCGAGACTTCTTCTAAGCTACGAATATAAAATTAAGAAAAATCTTAGAAATTAAGAAATAATTATAAAAAAAGAATAACTAGCTCTATATATTATAACTAGGAAGCCCAAGTCTAGGTTTAGAGGTGCTATACTTATAAATTTATAGGGGTTGGATTATATCGCCCTCGGCCTTCGTCAGGTACCTACGGATAGCTAGCCCTGGATTCTGGTGGTGAGATTGCAACATCAAGATTGAGGACGGAGACTTGCTTCGGGTGAGCTCATTCAGAGTGATCTTTCCAATGTATTTTGATCGTGGCAAAAATTCCTCTCAACAATTCATCTCAAACATCAGGCGCCAGTGCGATGGATGACGTCCTCACATGAGAGGGTCCTGAGGAGTGCCACCAAGTCCAGGATAGGTGCCCCAAGATCCCCAGGATCGGCGCCATGCGAATTACTGTTTTAGGCCTCGTTTGGGGCTTGGTTCCTGGCGCGTCCCGTCGTAGACCAATCATGTCCCGCCCCCTCCCGCATCCTTATCAATCGACCCTGCCTAGCTTACCTCACCCATCGATGACGAGTCGCCTGCCAACTTGACTTCTTCAACATCCACCTACGGGCCATCATCCGTCATCATTCTTGGGCACCTTCACTCCTGTAGTCTCATCGCCCACGGTCCCTACTATCGCCGCGGCTACATGTAAAACATCCGCGCTTCATGCGCACCCAAGCTCCTCATTTAGGCGGCCTCCCAGAACGTAACTACTAAGCGACAGCCCACCATGGCCGCTCCCGACGAAACCGAGCCGCTTCTCTCCCCTGCACAGGAGGAGGCTGTCAACGAGACCTCACCACTCCTCAGCGACCACAATGATCATCAGAGCGAAGCCGACGAGCACGACGAAGCTCAGCCCGAACCTCGATCCTCGCGCTGGAAGTTCTGGTCGACAGGAAAGAAGACTGGCGCCAAGTCAACCTGGCGATGGCCATCCATCATTGCCATGGCCATTCTTGGCATTCTTGTCATACTTATCATTATCCTCGGTTTTATCGTCCCCCCTGCCGTTAAAGAGTATGCCGAGAAGGCCGCCGTGCTGGAGCCCACGAACCTTTCCATCGAGAACATCACCAGCGATGGAATCCGGGCTCGGATCCGAGCAAACGTCTATCTTGATGGCTCGCGCGTCGACAACTTGAACTCCCGCCGCATTGGACAGGCTGTCACGGGCGTGATGAGGAAGCTTGAGACCAAGGAGACGACCGTCCATGTCTACTTGCCCGACTACAACGGCGCCCTCGCCGGCTCCGCCGTTGTTCCTCCTTTGATTATCGATGTTGTTGACGGACACATCAACGAGCTGGACTTTGTAGCCGACATCAACCCTGGTGAGGCGGAAGACATTCGAAAGATCGCAAATGATTGGTTGGATGGCAGGTTGAAGCAGCTCAAGGTGTTGGGCAAGACTCAAATCAACCTCAAGTCGGGCTTTATACCGCTTGGCGCCCATGACGTGGCGGAGCCCATGGTTTTTGAAGGTCAATCTCTCTACCGTTCCTTTGCCTCCTTGTACTTGGGAAAGAAAACACTATTTTAATTAGACAAAGTGCCATTCCCTTCCTTTCAGAGCTCGACTGACGCCCTCGCAGCCAACAAGATTCCGTCCATGCCCGACTACAAGATAGAGCGTCTTGATCTCCATGATCGACCGGTCGACGGCCATGGACGCAAAGTGATTGAGGCAGATGTGTCGCTCTCGGTCCATAATGATTATCCTGTGTCCTTTGAGGTGCCCTCCCTTGGATTCGAGGTGTTAGTCCCAAACTGCGATTCGTCACTACCATCGATCAGCGTTGCGGACGCTACTACCGACCCCATCCACATCCGCGCCAACAAGGACGTCAAGGCGGATGCCAAGGGTGTCATTCGTGATATCCCTGAATCGCTCATCAAAGAGTGCCCTCACTCAAGGTCTTCTCCACTAGATCATTTCATGGATCGGTATCTCCACGGCGAGGATGCTCGAGTGTTCGTGCGTGGCAAGAAGCTGAATGGTTCGGACACGCCAGAATGGATATCAGATATAGTTGAGAGCATTACCGTTCCAGTCGAGTTTCCCGGGCGATCGTTCGACAATTTTATCCGCAACTTCTCGCTCACGGACGTCGACTTCAAGCTGCCGAACCCGTTCGCCGACGCGAATGATCCCGACGGCGAGCCTCGAGTCTCCGGGACGGCAGAAGTGCTGGCAGCTCTTCCCCCTGAGCTCAACGTGGACCTTGCGGTTGATAAGCTTCGTGCCAATGCTGACTTGTTCTACGAGAAGCGCAAACTAGGCGAGCTCAACCTGCATCGCTGGGAAAAGGCCAACTCGACCAAGATTGAGGGTGGCGAGGATGAGGAAATACTGCTGGAAATCACATCACGAGTAGTTAACGTGCCTCTGAACATCACCGACGGCGACGTATTCAGCGAGGTCATGCAAAAGCTTCTCTTTGGCGACGACGATCTCACGTTGGATATCAAGGCCAAAGTCGACGTCAAGGTTTCGACCGTCCTCGGTATCTTGACGGTCAAGAAGGTTCCCGCCGAGGGCAAGATTCCAGTAAAACGTCCGTCTTCGTTGTGGTGATCACTTGCATGAAGTATTTCTTAACGTGCCTCGGGGTTCCGTTCAAAGCCATCTCTGACTTGATCGCAGGGCTACCAGGGGATATGCTCGGCAACCTCAATCCTCAAATCGGAGAGCTTGAGATTCTCGACACTTCCGAGACAAGCATCGAGATGCAGGCCTTGATCAACATTACCAACCCTACTCCCTATACAGCTGCGATTCCGTACTTCAACATCCACGTACTTCACGATGGCCAAGTGCTGGGAGAGGCCGTGTCCAAGAACGTCGACTTTGGGCTGGGCGAGAATACCAACATCGTCGTTCATGCGACCTGGGACCCATTACGGTTTGGAGGCGAAAGGGCGCACGAAATCGGCCGCAGACTGCTCTCAGAATACGTCTCTGGCGAAAACACGACTCTGTCTGCTCGAACTCACCGAGGCAGTGTCCCCAGCCTGCCTCTTATCGGGGAAGCTCTCTCCAAGATCAACGTCACCCTTCCAACGCCACGGATCAGAATTCCCGGCGAGGACGAGAACGCCAAGCCGCACTTCATCGCAAACGCAACCTTTCATATTCTTTCGTCGACTGCGACATTTGTCCTTCTCTCCCCTCTGCAGTACAACACACTATACATAGAGCACATCAACGCCACAGCGCTTTATAACCACACCGAACCAGTCGGCCAGATCATCCACGACTCGCCCTTCCCAGCACCCCCAGGACGCTCGGAGACCCCACGCCTACCCGTCCAATGGTCCCTGGGCAGTGTGGGCTACGGCAAGCTCAGAGAGGCGCTAGGCGGGTCGCTCAAGCTGGATGCCCTTGCAAACGTGACAATCAGGCTAGGCAGCTGGGTGGAGGAATTGCAGTATGCTGGCAGGGGCATCGGGGCAAAAGTCAGCTGGTAGTCAGTCATCCTTCTCTTTTAGACGTCGAGAGGAAGAATCTCGGGAGTTGATGATCTGTTTTCTTTGACAAGTTTGGAGACTTGGTGGCGTTTAACCTTTGGATATGGCCCTTTCTTTTGCTTTTTTGAGCACGAGAAACAATCAGCATGTTGCAGAGAATCAATAAAGCTGACTTGAGATTGCCATTGCTTTGTCTTGTTATTCCCAAGAAAGAAGAACGAATTACTGTTCAGCTAATAGAGCCAGTGTTTGTCGCCTCGAACACTCTAAAAGCTTGACAACGTGAAGCATCCATTGTTCACTCCTCGACACCCCTCCTGTGTTCTACACGCTTCTCTCGCGGTATATAAGACGATTGGGGCATGTAGAGCTCTCTCTTACCTGCCTTGTGAATTCCTCAGCAGCATTCAATTTCACTTCCAAGCAAGTGAAAAAAAAAAAAAAAAAAGGGTGACTGACGGCACAGGACAGCAGTGAAAGAGAGCGAGGAGGTTGAGAGTGGGGGGGG
>JABFEP010002074.1:0-13341 GCA_013618265.1 Fusarium albidum
GGCGCGGGAGCTGGTGGAGGAGTGGGAGCGGGAGAACATGGATAAAAAGACCAAGTAGAGAGCTGTAGAATCCGGGCCTTTATACACATCTTTGCGTCTTTGTACTCGTCCAGACCATGTGTCGGTTGGCGGCCTGGCCAGGCATCGAGCAGGGGTTAGGCACCCACTAATTAATGTGCGATCGGCCAGCGCAATTAAGTGCTGCGGCGCCATGCACTGTATCCCGCCCACACCATCTACAAACACAACTCCCCACGTAGCCCGGGGACTTGATATCACATCCTCCGTGCCCAGCATCACAATCAACCACCTTCAAGAAATATTGCCTGGAGGGGCGCGACATATTGTATGCTCGGAATTCGCCCCACTCTTAGAGCGAGGCCGTCGCTGCTGGATCTGATCCGCGCCAGAAACGAAGGCGCCGACGACAGCGACGACGACAACCACGGAGACGCCACAGGCAGGGACAGCGACAGCGACAGCAACGGCAGCAGCTCCAGCGCACCTGGCTCCAGGCGCCGCGCGGGGAGCCTCAGCGGCAGTTCCAGCGGGAGCTTCAGCGCTGCAGCCCCTAACGTCGCTCCTCGAGGCCCCACCCGCACCGCATCGTCATCGTCTCGGCTCCACCGCGGAGGACCTGGGAAAGCTGCCCATGTTGTCGCCGCCGCTCGGGCTCTAGTCGACGTAGCTCGCCAAGTACCTCTGCCAAACTCTCCACCACCATCTCCGTCTCCAACTCCATCTCGACCGCCTCTCCCATCCTCATCCTCCACCACCTCCTTCTCCTCCTCGCCGACCTCGACTCCCATCCGGCTTGTGCCGCCGTCCCCTCCGAGTTCCCTTCCTCAGACCCATCTTCGGCTCGACAACGCGCCCGTTTCTCCGCCCAGGATGCCTCCCGTACGTTGATCCCCGACCTCCCAGGCAGACAGACAGACAGGCAGACGCCTCTGGCTCTCCTCACCGTCGCTCACTGGCGAACCTGTGACGACGCGGCCGCCCATTGGCCCGCTGGATCCCCGAGGCTGACATGTGCATTATTACAGAAAGCGAAGGCTGCTGCCAGCAAAGTCGACGACGATGCGTTCCACCTTGGTATGTCTACCTGATAGCTGGTGACTTGGGCTGGGTGGTCATGGGAGTACATGTAGTGGTTAACAAATCCGTCCAGGCAAAATCTACTCCATCTCTGGGTCAGTTCTTCGCCAATCCTCACTTCACCAAGCTACCCATTTGCTCGAAATCCGTTCCACCGCGTGTTATCGACCAAACGGCGACCATGATTTACTGACATCTTCTGCAGTCCCGTCGTGGTGGCTGAGGACATGATTGGTGTTGCCATGTACGAGCTGGTCAGTCGCGATCCTCCACCATCGTCATCGCCCGCCTCAATCTGACAGCTTTCTTCGTCCAGGTCAAAGTAGGCCACGATAACCTCGTCGGTGAGGTTATTCGAATCAATGGCGACCAAGCCAGTATCCAGGTTTACGAGGAGACTTGTACGACAGCAACCCATGATGGAGCTCATTAGTCGGCCAAGCTAATCATCATCGCAGCCGGCGTCATGGTTGGCGACCCCGTTACCCGGACTGGAAAGCCCCTGTCCGTCGAGCTCGGCCCCGGTCTGCTTAACGGCATCTACGACGGTATTCAGCGTCCTCTCGAGGCTATTTCGAAAATGGCCCAGTCCATCTACATTCCCCGTGGTGTCGCCGTCCCTGCCCTCGACCGCACAAAGAAGTGGGAGTTCACCCCGACTCTCAAGGTCGGCGACCACATCTCTGGAGGTGACGTTTGGGGCACCGTCTTTGAGAACTCGTTCTTGGCCACCCACAAGATCCTGTTCCCTCCCCGCGCCCGGGGAACCATCACCAAGATCGCCTCCAAGGGCGAGTTCACAGTTGCCGAGAACATCCTCGAGGTCGAGTTTGATGGCAAGAAGACCGAGTACCCCATGATGCAGTCATGGCCTGTGCGAGTGCCCCGTCCCTCCAACGACAAGATGTCGGCCGACCAGCCCTTCATCGTTGGCCAGCGAGTCCTCGACGCCCTCTTCCCCAGTGTTCAGGGCGGTACCGTCGCCATCCCCGGTGCGTTTGGCTGTGGAAAGACTGTCATCAGTCAGTCCGTCTCCAAGTTCTCCAACAGTGACGTTATCGTCTACGTCGGCTGCGGTGAGCGAGGCAACGAGATGGCTGAAGTCTTGAAGGATTTCCCCGAACTCACCATCGACATCGACGGCCGCAAGGAGCCAATCATGAAGCGAACGACTCTCATCGCCAACACCTCCAACATGCCCGTCGCCGCCCGAGAGGCTTCCATCTACACCGGAATTACCGTCGCCGAGTACTTCCGCGACCAGGGTCTCAACGTGGCCATGATGGCCGACTCGACGTCCCGATGGGCTGAGGCGCTTCGTGAACTTTCCGGTCGACTCGGAGAAATGCCTGCTGATCAGGGTTTCCCTGCCTACCTGGGCGCCAAGCTCGCCTCCTTCTACGAACGTGCCGGCCGCGTCAACACGTTGGGCTCACCCGAGCGTCAGGGCAGTGTCAGCATTGTCGGTGCTGTCAGCCCCCCTGGTGGTGATTTCTCGGATCCCGTCACCACGTCCACTCTGGGTATCGTGCAGGTCTTCTGGGGTCTCGACAAGAAGCTTGCCCAGCGAAAACATTTCCCCTCGATCAACACATCCGCCTCGTACAGCAAGTATGCCATGATCCTTGAGAAGTACTACGAGAAGAACTACCCCGACTTCCCTCGGCTCCGAGACCGTATCAAGCAGCTACTCTCCGATTCGGAAGAGCTTGACCAGGTTGTACAGCTTGTCGGAAAGAGTGCGCTGTCGGACCCGGACAAGATCACCCTCGACATTGCCAGCTTGGTCAAGGAGGATTTCCTGCAGCAGAACGGTTACTCAGACTATGACCAGTTCTGTCCCATCTGGAAGACAGAGTGGATGATGAAGCTCATGGTTGGCTTCCATGATGAGGCGCAGAAGGCGATTGCCCAGGGCCAGAGTTGGGCGAAGGTCCGAGAGGCCACAACTGATCTGCAGGCCAAGCTGCGGCAACTCAAGTTCGAGGTTCCCACGGACGGCCAGGATGTGATTTCCAAGAGGGTAAGCAGTGTCCAGATGCCGTGGTGTTGTGTGTGTGAGCTAACAGAACTGCCAGTACGAGGAGATCCAACAGAAGATGACGGACAAGTTCGCCGCTGTCATGGACGAGTAAGCGAGAGGTGATGTTAGGGGACGTTGCATTGCTGGCAGTTGTGATGTTGTAAGGTTAGCTATAGAAGGGTTATGCTGGGGGGTAGGTCAGAGGATGGCCGGTATTCGATTACTGTTTGCGCAGCCCCGTAGTTTAGTGTATTCAATCCGAGTCAATCGTTGGAAGCTATTCCCGATTACTGAAACATGTGTTTCTGCAGGGTCGATCATGAACATGGACTCGTCACTTGTCAAGAGCGTCTTCGGTGGGGGAACATGATGTGGGGTATTGAGTTAATAATTCTCGCGTGGTCAACCTTGAGACCAGCACTCGCTTTTTTCTCAGTATACATTCATAAGCTCTATATAATTCAAGTCCACCCAATTCCAAATTCCAGATAGCAACAACAACAACAACAACAACAACAACAACACCCCCAGACAATGTCGGACGAGCTCCAAGACGAGGTGGAGGCCATCAACTCCATCTACGGCCCCGGCAGCCTCACCGCCGCCGCCGCCGCCTCGGACGGATCCTCATCAGCCTCGGTCTCGGTCTTCATCCTCAACCTCCCCGGCGGGGCATCCTCCCTCCGGATCGGGTTCCCCCCGGAGTACCCCTCGGCGCCGCCGGCCGTGCTGGGCACGCACCACAGCTCGGGGGGCGTGAGGGGCGCCGGGGCGAGGGACCTGGTCCTGTTCCGGGAGGTGGTGGGGTCGGTGTTTAAGCCGGGGCTTGTGTGCCTGTTTGACGCGGCGGAGGAGTTCACGAGGAGGTCAGAGGAGGCGGAGATGAAGGATGAGCAGCAGCAGCAACAAGCACAACAAGAAGAAGAATCTTTGTCTCTACAACAACATCAAGAAGAAGAACCACCACCCTTTCCACCCCCGTCTTGGATCCTCTCGGAACCCATCACAGACTCCAAATCAACGTTTATAGCCCACGTCGCCCGCGTCACGTCCCCAGACCAGGCCCGCTCCTACGTCCACCTCCTGCTCGCCTCGGACAAGCGCATCCGCGGCGCCACGCACAACATGACGGCGTGGCGCATCAGGGGCCCCGGGGCCACCAGCTTCCAGGACTGCGACGACGACGGGGAGGCCGCCGCGGGGGGGAGGCTGCTGCACCTGATGCAGGTCATGGACGTGTGGGACGCCATGGTCGTGGTGACGAGGTGGTACGGCGGAGTTAAGCTGGGGCCTAGGAGGTTCGCAGTCATCAACGCCGTTGCGAGAGACGGGTTCGTGAGGGCAGGCCTGGTCGAGGACAAGAAGAAGGGCAAGTGATGCTCGACGCTAATAGTACGTATAAAAAAAGGGGGCGGGGGGATGGTGGACGTACTATCATCAGATCACTATTCCAAGATTTCACAGAGACGACTAAGTTGATATACACAATGACCGCCCCCCCAAATGGTATCTCGATAACAACTGCTCCCCCAGAGAGAACGCCAGCAAGACATGAGCCCGCCCACCGTTCAGTTCTTGTATTATCTGGGGAACGCCAATGTCTTTTGGTCATCCCCCACCCGTCCGAACAACTACATTACAATCAAACGCCGTCTCTGTAAACGCCAATCCTTGAGCGCTTACAATACGAGAACGCCCGACGATTTTACACAAGTGCCGCCGATTCTCTCCATCTCCCCCCGGATCATCCTTCCAACTATGACTCCGCACTCAGCAGTGGCTTCAAAATGTTCATCGCTCGGACCGACTGCTCGTCGGAAAGAATGACAGCGCCTGCGCGAGCCGTCGAGAGGTATGAGAGCTCTGAACTCTCCGCTATTTGAGGATCCTGCACGAGGATGCCGGCGATACCACAGACAATACCAGTGGCCTCCAGGGGCAGGTTCGCGAGATCGAGGAAGATCGGTATCAGGCAGCCTTCCGTGTCTCCAACTAGAGAGTCGCCAAATATGTCGAGGAGATTCTTGTCGAGTAGGAGAGACGGCGGGTCATCTTGGGCGAGCGTAACCGACATGAAGCGGGGTTGCGAGACCAGAGCGGATATGATGCACGTGTATAACTTCGTGTCGACATTGTCGGCCCAGCTTGGTCGGCGACCGTTTCCTGTCGCATGTCTGCTGATGGAAGGACGCTGCCTATCGAAGGATACGGGCAGCTGCGACGCCTCGCGACCTGAACATTGTACCAACTCCAGACCCTCCTCGATATGGGGAGCCACATGCCTTTTCTTAAGAAGGTCGAAGGTGCGGGTCTGCAACTCGGCAACGTTGGACGGGAGTGCTTCATGGAGCGGAGGAGAAGCCGCACCCCTACTGGCGCCTTGCTTGTGGCCCTGGTTGCTTGGCGTGACAAAGTCGGACTCGTTTTCGCAAAGCTCAAAGCCTTTGGCGAGGAGCGAATTGACCACGTTCTCGCGCTCCTTGGTCGGCACCAAGATAAAGTCGGAGTAATACGTGGTGATGAAGAAGATGGAGATGCCTGCGAGGGCTAGTGGCGAGGTCAGCTCCATGACGCGACCACCCGCATCAAGTCCAGCGCTGATGACGGACAGGACCATGTAAGAGTCCTTGGAGACGGAGACGGTCTTGGCCACCTCTCGCGGCAGCGTTTTTAGGGCTGGCTCAAACACATTTTGAGCCCATGACGAGTGGCAGACCACCGAACACTCGAGGGGCGTGATGCTGATGTTTAGAAAACCATGCTGGCCATCCGACGTGAGCCCTTGAAGCTCGTACTCGGGCGAGTTGCCCAAGCTGCCCAGGCTCTGCGATAGCGGTAAGAGAACGCGGAGAATTGGCTGGAGGAGGTTCGAATAGAGGTTGAGGGGGATGTGAATCAGCGTATAGGTGCCATCCTAGAGCAGCGAGTCAGAACTGAGGTCAAGCAACGCATGACAAGCCAATCAAGGGAATATTAAGGTCCGCGACACTTTTTTTCGCAATAAAGGAATCACAAGCGCATCCACGACGAGGCGATGGATGCTGGTTGCCAGAAGTGAGGTGGGTTTTGCGTGCGCTGTTGTCCAAGAAATGCACCACTTACAAGAAAGGAAACCTGCGCATTCATCATGAACCACCCAAAGTCTGGAATCGAATCGTGGGGAGTCCGAGCTGCGCAACGCGGGGTCCAACGAAGTGCTGATCGCAATTGGGATGCGATGTCCGCAGTAGAATCTCGATAAACTGAGGGGACGATAACCAAGTTGCTGCGATAAGAGAGTCGAGGGCTGACGCGAGCATTAACTAGAGGGAGCCTCGGTCCGGTCCTTCTCCCAAGGTTTCGGCTAGCTTAGGTAGTTAAGGGCAAGAGAAACAACCTGGATGTTGGTACCTAGGTAGCTCCTAGCATCCGTCAGGCTGGTGAACTCTGTTTCTAGTAACAGGGTAAGAATCAGGAGGTTCGAGAGAAAGAAGAAGAGGAAAGAATTCCTTGGGAGACGAAAAAAAGGGAAGTCTAGGGGAATTGAAAAAGGATTTTGAAGCCGGTAGGGCGGATGGAGGGCGATAAGGGTAAACCCACGTTAATAACTCTCTTGTTCATCCTTGAGTAATACCGTAACTCTTCGCACCACGACCCCGAGCCGAACGGGAAGGGCACGTCCCTTGTTGAGCCTTGCAGGGTCTCACAGCGACTTGCAGGGACTAGCAGAGTCCACTCATGACAAGCCCAAGTCCAAGAAATGGCCCACTGCGATGGCCAACCTAAGAACTAGTCAACTAGCGAAGCCAGGCGACGATGGCAGCAGCGTTGACGGGCATGGGGTGGGTACCTAAGTTACCTATTCGCAAAAGGACACTAAACCTCAAGCAAGTCTAAGACGACGATTCTTGATGCTCTCGGCTTCAGTGGCTCAACTGACCCCTGCCCAAGGCCGAGGATGCTACTCTGAGAGTAAAGATGCGTCGTGGGTTGATTCATGGCGAGTATACCAGCGACGTTGCCATTGAATCCTCCGCGGGAGATGGACAGGCTTGCATCAGGGTCGGCACAAGATCCGCATCCAATGGGCCGATGCACAGCGCATCCGTTCTGTATGAGGCCCATCCTGGGCAAGGCGGAACCTGAAAGGTGCAGGTGGCTGCCGTGGTTGCGATGCAGGTGGTTTCACGGCATTGTCCTTTGGAAGCCGAGGCCGACAAGGAGAATAACTTCTGACCAGATGCATGTGTGGCTATCCCGATGGCTGTTCAGTCACAGGCAGTAGGCAGTCTCTTCCGTCTAGCTCATTCATGCGCTGACAGCTGTACATGAGCGGGCACCACTGAGAAACAGGTCCTCTGTAGAAAACTAGAGAGAATTGGTTGCCGATGCGAGAGTGTGACAATGGTCTCGAGATCGTCCCGAACCAAGAGGTTGTGACAGAGGCGCATCTTGATAGGTGCAGGTACTGTAGGATTCCTACAGTACAGCGTTGTTGGTGCGTGGGGGGGCAAGGATGAGATGCCTACACAGCACCCTCTGCCGCCGCTGGGCTGAACTGGAGAGATCGGGATCACGGCGAGGACCCTTGTAGCCCATGGCGGAGGGTGTGACGAGGCGCTTGCTGCTGATGCTGTATGTAGGCTTGCTCTCTCGTTTTTGTGGTCTATGATGTAATTACTGGATGATGCCGGAGGAGCAAGGTGTAAGTTGCAAGTACCTTAGGTAAGTGAGCTTCAGCTTCCATGGATCCATGCTCGGGGTTGCTGGCTGCCTTCCTCGTTGCCTGATGAGCCGTGCCTGCCACAATTACCATCACATCTCCAGGTCACGGTCAGAGAAGAAACTCCAGGTTTCTGACTCTCGCCAAGAAATCCAGGCTTTACCCCCAAGACGTCACAATTCAGACTCGTCACTCTTGATGCAGCATCGAGCTCCAGTTCGCTTCGGCTCCGTGCTCACCGGCGGCGGCGACCATCTCAGAAACATCCTGGAAACCCCAGCTTTTGTCCCCCTTCCTTCGGGTCATCAGCCTATACAGACCCCCATCTATGCTTAATCGCCTCCGCCTCGCATCCGACCTGAACAGCTCAGGCCAGCGGAATCAGCCTGACCTTCCTCTTCTCTGTTCAAGATGCAGCAATGCACTGATGCAGCCCGCCACTGCACTTGCACTACGTACCAGCATCAGCTGCCCCTGCGGCCTGCAGCCTGCCTGCCTGCCTTGCTGTGAACACCATCACGACGAGAACTGATCCACGCATCTATCAACCACGCCTCGGATCGGCTGCGGTATTACCTCGACGTTTGAATGCAGTTGCTCATCATTCCCCGAAGCAGCTCCGCCGTCGTCACATCGCATCTATCCCCCAGCTTCGACCCGCTGCACGCGT
This sequence comes from Fusarium albidum, assembly GCA_013618265.1. NCBI lineage: Eukaryota > Fungi > Ascomycota > Sordariomycetes > Hypocreales > Nectriaceae > Fusarium > Fusarium albidum. The sequence goes on from JABFEP010002074.1 coordinate 8,494, forward strand.
CTGGAAACGGCTGGCTCACCTCGGTGGACAAGGCATAATAAACTGGAAACATATCCCAGATCTCACTGATCAATCTGCTTCGGGAAATCAACCCCACGAAAAAGAAAGAAAAAAAGGTGCCGTTGCAACGGGCGCAAAGGCCAGTGTAACTAGCTTTGTTCCCCAAAGATCCTGGTGCCTTGCACTCTTAGAGGCCTTTTCCCCGCTCCTCGTGCCAATGGCTTGCAAATGGCACCACTGACTCGTGATTCTTTTCGTGACCTTCTGCCACGGAGACTTTGCATTTGCATCCCGGAACCCGTCGCCTTGCGCATCCGCCTGCAGCTCGTCAGCACCTCGAGGAGTGACGCAGCTTCGGTCACTAACAACCCTTGTCACGTTGTCAATCCCGTGCACTGATGAGGTGTTTGCCTGCTTCTTGCTGAGGGCCCATGATGACGAAGTTGGCCAACCGATGGCGACACGGAAAGTGCCTGATTTCAATGGCAGCCCCTCTCCGCGGTCTCGTTGCTCTGCTGTCAGGTCACTTCGGTCTCAAATGAACAACTGCATTCGTATAATTGCTATCTGGCTAGTGATTGCCGGACAGCCTCTCCATGTCTCTTTGATCCTTATCAGCAGAGAGGGGCGTATGTCCCGCTTGTTGTGGGACGGAAGTCGGCTGCTGGACTCTACGTAGTGTGGGCTTTCTGATAAAGGATCACGAAGCTTACATCGCAGCATATCGTAATACTTGGACAATTCACCCAGAGCGCCAACGATAATCGGTTATCAACATTCTCGTTGTGGAAATTGCAATTCCGAAGCCCTCGAAAGTGCGGAAGCATATCGGAGCCAGGCGTCTGGAAACTAACTTCGGTCTCGGCCCTGATTGCAAGCATTGCTGATGAGCAATTCCGACCTGATCCTGTCATCCAGTCTTAGGCAAAGAGAGAGGGGTTCATGCATGACATCGCAGGTCCATATGGTGCAACTGGACCCTAGCGCGCCCAATAACCGCCCTAGCCGACCGCATTGTCAAATCAAGCTGCCGGCCATGATTCGCTTCCCGCTCTCCCGACGCCAAAGCACAGAGAGCTTGTTTCACTACGAGCATCTAGGTCGGTCTCTGCATCACAACCGGAACTTGGCGGAAGCAACACTCTTCCCATGTCTCTACGTAGTTCAACTTTTGAGGATGCATGGCCGGACCTCGCAGCTCATCGAGCAGGCCGAGCCATACGCTCCGCAAATAACCCGTTCCATTCCTGTTTCGACAGAGCTGGGAAGTCTATCGCTTGATTCCGACAACTACCAGGTTCCTCGGGCTCTGCTGGTAGTCAAACACCGTCTCGACCCACGCATGCCGGACGAGGTCGTCGTGCTCTCGGAGGAACGTCCAGCGGTCCGACACGATGAGTGACTCGACTGCCATGGCGCTGAACGCCATCAAACTCCAGACGGCGCACAACTCCTTCTTGCGTGGCAGGTACGTGGCCTCGTACCGCTCGATCTCCTCGTCCGTGATGCCACCCATCTTGTCCTGCATCACTTCGGCGTACTGCTGATACTCATTGTTGGTCGTGAGCTTCTGCACCGCCCCGCGGACATACGCCTTGAAAGAACCATAGCAATTCTTGCGCAGGGATCCTATGATGACAGGATTGGTGCTGATATCGAATGGGCTCTCGGTCTCCCCATCGTTGGTCGTCATCGAACCTGCTCCAGATCTTCCTTGAGCATCTGAATGACGTACCTTGGCCACGACGCCCCGGTCGAGGAAGATCTTCTGCAGAACAGCTCGGAAGAAGTGTCGAGCGAAGAATCCAGCGCTCTCTTTTTCTGTCCAATTCTGCGGCGCCTGGCAGGCCATCATGCGAGCCGTGATGTTCAGTCGCACACCATCCCCCTCATGGGTCGAGAATTTCTGGCTCATCGGGAAGCCTTGTGGATCATGCTTATCTGACTCTCGGACAAGACGCCCATTGACGGCCTGAAGCGTCGGCCTGAGGAAGGCATGTTTGTACGTCGGCGGCCCAAGCTTCTCCGTCATCAGGTTGTAGCAACATCCCACGATAGCCACGGCGCGGATGCTAGAGTTGAGAACCAGTGACCGAATTCCAAAGTGCGAGAGGTTGCCGCAAGAATGAATCGACATGGCCATCAACTTCAGGTCTTTCTTGTCGGCCTCCGACTTGCCTCCACCGTCGATCTGGGCAATGACATCAGCAAGGTCGCCGCTGTCAAGCCGTCCCGAGATGTATTGGACAAAGCCCTTGCCTTCTTCGGCTGTGTATTCCGCCTCAAGCTCGCGAACCGGTCTAAAGTCGAATGCCTCCTCTCCTGCCACCTCACGGATAGCCTTTGCCAAGGCCTCCGGGTCATCCTGAGCATCCGGCCCTCGGGCTTCAAGGATCTTATTCCACAGCTTCTTGTTTCTCATGACCTTGGGTTTGACAGCCAATCCTGAGCTCATGTCGAGACCTCTTGCCGCCGTGACGTTATTCTTCCGTCCCTCGACGGCCACAACGTGCCGGTTGTAAGGCTCGCTCGCCATCGCCCGGCCAAGATAGTTTTGACCACTGCCAAAGTCCACAAAGTGGGAGATCTCGTCGCCGAACTGCTCCGAGATGTCTCCCGAGAGCCTGTCGAGGTAGTCGGCAAAGTTTGTAACCTCGTGGGTCTTTTTGGCATTCATTCCTACGGCTACTGTGCGCGGCAGGACAGGGAGCTTTTGTTTTCGAGGCGTGAACGAGCGGCCAAGTGACAGGTCCCGGACGGTTCGAATGTACTCAACAAAGCTCTCCGGGGGCTTCTCTCCATCGAACTTGAGGTTATCCAGATCATCCCGCATGAGGAGATCCAGCAGCTCCATGAGGCTGCATGACAGGATGAAGGGATGCCATTCCTTGGGTACCGCGTGGTGGAAGAGGCCAGGCTCGATGGTAAAGAAGTCGAGGATGTGGACTCCGCCGCACAGGATCTGAAAAGTCTCGGAGGTTCTCACAAACTTGAGGAGCTCGTCGGTGTACTCCTCGGGGGAAGCAAAGTCGCCATTGTATGGCAACGGCCTTTCGGGTATCATCTTTGTGGCCCTGGGGTCACAGTTGTTGATTACCCTGGAGCGTTTGTTAATGGTGATTGATTTCTATATTGGCGGGAGATCAAGGACTCACGGGCTGTACAGGAGTCTGTATTTGGGCCAAGTAGGTTAGCTTGGGATTCGCCTTTTTTCCCCGGTGATGGATTTCGAGAGATGGCAGTGAACTCATGGGTCTTTGAGACTGGGGACTGGCTAGTCAGGTAAGGTCCTCCATAAGACAACCAGGTCAAATTAAAAGAGCCAGGAGGAAACGAGAAAAAAGGATTCCTAAACACCCGATCTAAAGGATCTAGAGGAACAGCCTGATTCATGTAATGCCGGGAGCTTTTGAATACTTGCAGCGTCTCTCCCCCCAAGCATCATGCATAAACCAAAATTCCATATTTAGTGCGCGGGCCACGGTCAAATTTGGTAGGTGAGCTCGGTGAGATTGAAGAAGAGTAGGTACGTACCGACAAGGTCTCACCGTAACTCTCCAGGGTAGGTAGATCCAAGGATCCAAGGGTCCAGTTCCCTGCAACGTCATCCGTCCAACCTCAATTGTCGCAATCCGCCCAGGCTCCTAGGCATGCTTGAACTTGCGGCTTCTTCAATCCCCACAGCGCCATAGGTGTGATTCTACGCATCTCTCGTCCAGGCCCATGAGCGTGGACGCATCAATACCATCAGGATGATGTCCTCCAGCAACGACCAGGACCCGTTCCTGCAGGTCCAACAGTGCGTCTCTTCTTGAATCCCTCACCATCATCATCATGGACCATTCTAACGTATGACCATCGAAGAGATGTCCTCAGCCAGATGGCGTCGGCGCGGCCCCTGTTCGCCTCGTACCTCCGCATCCGATCCCTCTCCACAGACGCCTCATCCCCGGAGCTCGCCTCGGCGCGGACCGACCTCGAATCGGCCCTCTCCTCCCTCACCGACGACCTAGCCGACCTCGTGGGCTCTGTCCAGGCAGTGGAATCGGACCCCACAAGCTTCGGCATCTCTGCGCACGAGGTCACCCGACGCAAACGCCTCGTCCAGGAGGTCGGCGGAGAGATGGACGACATGCGAGAGGAGCTGGCCAAGAGTATCGACGCCGCCACGAGATCCAGCGACCTGCCGGACCCCAACGCCTTCGCCATCGCGGACGGCGACAACGACGGCGACGACGCATACGCAGAGTTTGAGCAGCAGCAGCAGGTGGAGATGATGCGAGAGCAGGATCAGCACCTCGACGGCGTGTTCCAGACCGTCGGAAACCTGCGGAGGCAGGCCGACGACATGGGCAGGGAGCTGGAGGAGCAGCGGGAGATGCTCGAGGTGGTCGACGACGTGGCCGACCGGGTCGGCGGCAGGCTGCAGACGGGCGTGCAGAAGCTGCAGTACGTCATGCGCCAGAACGAGGACCGGTATAGCAGCTGCTGCATAGCCGTCCTCATCTTTGTCCTCATCCTGCTGCTGGTGCTGCTCCTGATCCTATGAAACTTCTTTACATTGAGGAGAGAGAAGGTGTGATATGAGATCACAAGCGAGTCCTTTGTTTCGGAAGCGCTCAACGACAATGGTTTTAAATGCTGGGGAAACAACGGAGTCTTCTTCTTTTTTGCTGGGCGGGAATTGCTATGCCGGTTGCGGAAACGCATCAAAACAGGAAACCTTTCCTTTGGCTTGTCTTGATTGTATACTAGAAGAGATAGAATAAAGATCGTCATCACACACAGTGGGCCTTTTCTCCCCAATCGCGTTTCATATAATGATCTAACAAAGTCCCCCCCCCCCCC
>JABFEP010002074.1:13368-24712 GCA_013618265.1 Fusarium albidum
CCCCCCCCAAAAAAAAAAAAAACACCTGCCTTGCCGCCACCTAGCCGTCTATACCCTATGGAGACGCTTTTCTTTCAGTTGAGAATGAAGCCTCCTGTCCTCTCTTTTGTGTGTTTTGTTTTCCCTGAACGCCTCTTACACGCCCGGTCCATGGATGCTTTGACTCAGTCCTCCTCCTCCACCCCTTGTCTCTCTTCCTCTTCGCGGTTTTGTCGATTTGGGCTCCTAAGCCAGGATCAAACCCGAGTCGGTCTTGAGTATGTCGGCGAGCGCGGCGAGGGAGCCTGCCGCCATGGCGTTCTGCGGCGCCTTCTTGGGGAACTCGACGATGGCCAGGCGCAAGGCTGCCAGCGCTGCGTTGCCGTAGAAGTTGAGGAAGCGGTGCTCGTGGCCCTGTATCATGGACCGGAGCACGACGTATTGTGTGTTGGAAACCTCGTTGGGGGGCGAGTTGACGATGAAAGCGAGCGCCCTCCAGTAGTTCGTCGGCGGGTAGGGGTTATGCTTGGACGACTTGCTAAAGTCTCTCAGGGAGAGCGAGGCGAAGCCGGCGCCCAGGCCCGTCATCCTGTCGTTGTGGCTCTGCTCGGTGATCCAGGCCGGCCCGTCCTTCCTCCACCCGATGGAGACGCGGCCGCGCTCTGTCCTGTCACTGCCCCTGTGACCGAAGAGAACCGGGCACACTATCCTATATTTGGCCATGAGGATGTCGATTAGGGACTTGCCCCGCCAGCCGAATTCCTTTGTCGAGAAGATGTGAGCTGCAAAGACACCAACAGGGTCTGCGGCCTTGGGGTTGGCGCTTCCTTCATTGATGAACTGGTTGATGATGCCCTTGGCACAGGTGTTGATCAAGTAGATGAACAACGAGGGCAGCGTAGGCTCGTTGTTACACGCGCCCTGGACGGGGTCCCTCTTGTCTACCACGAAGAGGCTGACGTCGATTGGCGGGCTCGGGACCCTGCCCTCCAAGGCCTCCTTCAGAGTCGCTGTGATTTTGCTGATCTGGCTTGCTGTTAGAGCCTACCCCAAGGTCTGTCTTTGCGTACATGGACTTACAGGCTGTTGGTTGGCTCCTTTTCCGCCCGTTAATTGACCGATGGCGACTCGGATCTCTCGCCGAAAGGTACCCAGCTTGCCCTTGAGCGGCGAACCGACAACCTTGGACTGAGCCTGCAGTTCCTTTCGTAGCTTCTTGAGTTCTTGGTGGATCTGGCTGTAACGATCCACGGCAGGAGGTTGTGCTGCTTGTGCAGCTGGTGCGGGCTTGGCTTGAGGGGGGGCTGCAGCAGGGGCAGCAGGCATTGCACGTTGTGCTGGTGCCAATCCATTGGGTTTCTGAAACGGATTTTGTGTTGCGGGAGGTTGAGTAGAAGTCGCGGGAGCAAAGGGGTTGCTTGAAGCCGGTTTACTCTGGGGAGCAGAGGCGCCGCTGGATGGAAGGGCTGGAGCGGGTTTCTTGGTCTCTGAAGGTGGTGTCGTCGATGGCCCGGGCTGCTTCGACTCCTTGGACGGCGTGGTGCTATTGGTGATCTTTGGCGGCTCGGGTTTTGCCGCGGGAGGAGTAGGTAGTGGTGTAGGCTCTGGTGGTAATTGAGGAACAGTCTTGGCCCTGAGTTCCCGGAGCCTCTTTTCCTCGGCGACAACACGTGCCTCTGCGTCTAGCCTCGCCTCCTCTTTGCGCTCTTCCTCGACGATGCGCTGATGTTCCTGCTGCAGCTCGTGGAGCTCGTAAACCCGTATGGCAGCTTGACGCACGCGCTCGTGCTCGGCCTGGGCCGCCGCTAGGGCATCTCGATGGCTAAGCTCGTTATTACGGGTATCGAGAAGGAAGCTCGCGGCGATATTTCGCTCGGGGCTCGACAGCAATTGGCTCCGCCGCGCGGGCGAGGAGCGTGTCATGACGAGATACAGATGGTGAGGTTAGGGATTCGCTATCCGGCATGCATGGGTGGTCGAGGAGGGATGAGCCGCTTGGAACAGGTGGGAGGTATTGTTGAATTATTGCTCAGTCAGGGCGTCTTCCAAGCCAGTCCTGGGGAGGTTGGGCTGCAGGATCTGGTACCAGGTTTTGAATGTGAGGTTGGCACTTTAAAGAGATAGAGGCTGGTGTAGATCAAAGCATGAGGTGGAGGTGGATTCGGTACGTACTGCACAAACACGGCGGGGCGGGGGACTTGGCCTGTCCTGTCGGCTTCTTTTAGCCCAGCCCGTGCCAGAGTTGAGGACTCTCGGCCCGCGATAATAAAAGTCCCGATTCATTGCACCAGCCACAGCCCGGCAGTGCCACACATGTCCTTGGGTGTGCGGAAGCAGCAGGTAGTCTCAAAGAGAAAACTACCTAGGTAAGAATTAATAGTTGTACTTACCTTTTTAGATAACTTCCAGGTTAAGACTTCTCTGCTGCTTCCGCATACCCACCCAAGGAGATGGCGCCGTGAAACACGTCCAACTTTGACGCCGCGGGAATGGTCGAGACAATGATGAAGAAGAAAAAAGGTTCGAGACTGATCTCATTGGTCACTTTTGAACATCCAATGGCTGGATACGATAGCGAACGTGAATCACAGCGTCTGTCAAGGCTTCAAAGGGGAGCCACGGGGTCAGGTCCGGGGGGGAGGGGGGCCAAGAAAGATGAAGCAACTATCACTGGATCTGGAACTGCTGGGCTCCTTCACCTGAAAACATGGAGACGAGACGAGGCGATGGGCCAGTTCCGACTGAAGGGTTACATCCATGGCTAGAATCTAGAACCTGGCTGTGGTTCACTGGGTCGGCCCGTTGCTGGTCAGCACCTTTTGGCTGCCCGCGTTGAGCTGTGCAGAATAATAAAGCCCAGAGAGCCGTTTTGGGAAGTTTCCCAGGCCGAGACCGGGCCACGGGAACACCATGGGGCTCCGGCGTTGCAGGATGAGGTTAAATCGACGAGAGTCGGAATCACAATCGGTACCACTGCTTCGCAGCAGAACCTGTCAAGAGACACGGGACGCTTGGCAAAAATAGGCAAAGGGCGGCCCATCACAGACAGATTGCCCTGGAGACGAGCATTTGAAGACGGTCACGGGCTAGAGAGTGGCCCGTTGTTGCTGGCGGGAGCTTTCCCATTTTGGCGTCCACGAGGAAGATGATAATTGACAGCCTGTTCCAGCGGTGACGTGGGTGACGAGTTTGAGCTAAAAACTCTGGCACAGGAATGCTAGTTGCCAATGAGATGGATGCTGCGGTGATGAGTTGCCCCTCGATGACGTTTTGGTGCTGGTCCTTGCCATCATGTTCGAGGGTCACCCTTGAGCCGCAGGGAGTGCTGGAGATGGAAAAGCACAGGAATGACCTGCCAATATCATGAACCCGATAGAGGTTGCCTGATTCGAATTCCCCTTTTTGAGAAAGTGAATTGATAATATTAGTTCATAAGGGCCTGGAGTATAATACTGCCCGTTATCCAGCCGTATTCTCTCCTAATACCACGTATCAATTCAGGGGAGATATTCGATAAATCTATTCTGGTGTATTCTGTCGACGAGCGCCCATTGATACCGTGTTATGAGTACGAATACAGGGGTACTCATGGGCCCCCTGAAGGCGACGGCGACGGCGGAGACGGTTAAGCATCAGGCAATCAATCACAGGGGGCCTCGTTTAAAGAGCTGGGGGGCTTTGGCAGTGTGACACGAGAGGAGTGAACGAGGGTTCGCAATTCTGGGAAGAGGTTACAAGGGGGGAAGAACAAGTTTCGACAATGCTTGAACCCGAATGCGACTGGATTAAAGAGAGGGAGAGCGCGCTTGTTTGGGCCGAGAGAAGCAGATCGAGGCCTCGCGATAGGTAGGATCGTCATAGCAAAGCTGGGGTTATTACCATTGACACGAGCTGGAGGTGTGAGCTGGATAAAAATGGAAGACGTGAGGGGCCACTACACATTATAGCTCAGGGATTCCTAGTGCAGCGACGGTTGACGGCGACCGACCTAATGTATGGATGGTTAGATTGCATGGAACTCTTTGGGGAGTAAACATCTCAGAGAGCTTCTTGATGCTACTATTAATAAGAGAAGGGCTAAGTTATTCTTCTTCAGCCGAATATGGGCAATAAAACAAATCCCGCCCTTGATCGCTTTGGTTTCAAATTTGGGTCGATCGGGCTCCCACCGTCGTGCTGATGACGCCCTTCCGTTTCTCTCGAACGCCACACCAGAGAGCTCAACTCCCTGAATCAACGGAGCAAGGCCGCTTGAAGCTGGGGGTGGTGGCACCTGGCGATCTTACCCTTGTCTCTTTGGGCCAAACGGGGCCAATTATGTCCGGAAAATTGGTCGACGGGAGGCCATGCTGACGCGGACCTGGACACGAGGGACCCGAGGGGCCAGGCGTCGGCAATGAAACCGTGTTAACGTATTTCGATGGCAAGTTCAAAGTCAGCCTTCCTTCTGGTGTTGAACTGTGCTGCTGGCCTCTTGTTCGCACTAGGATAATTAGCGGGCTGCATCCATTCCATGACATCGAGGAAAGCACCTCCGCTATTTGCGGAGCAAGCCGGCGTCAGTGCGGGCTTGGGCGGGCAAGTTGCAGCGTGCTAAGGGGCCCAGGGGGTTCTGAAGAGCCCACTTAATAGCTGCGTTAGACCTGCGGCCGACCTCATCTTTAGGCGCCTCTGGAAGGCCCTCCCCGGTCCAGCTGCCCGGGCACCAAGTTTGGTGATGGCCCCAGGATGGATGGATGCTTCATTTGCCCCCCCGAGAGAACCCCTAGGTACTTGACCTGGAGCCCGCTAAGCTTCGTCAGTACATGCGTACGAGGAAAGAGCAGCGCGACCAACGTCGGGTCGCTGCCCGCCGCCCGCCTGGAGGTTAGGTTAGGTCCATACTAATTATTGCTGCTCTGCTACCCAGAACTATTTCCCTCCGACCGCCCAATCGACGCCCGTCTCGCCGCCCAAGGTCCTAGTACTGAGGCCCCAGGTACCTAGCCCGCAGCCCGGAGGTACAAACCCAGCCGTATCCCACTCTCCACCACGCGGAGCTAAACCATCTCCATCCAACTCCTCTCACCTCGCATCCATCCCTCCTACTGCTCCTCCTCCATATACTCACCCGCGTCTCTCTTCCTCCCGCTTGGAGCTGGAATCTCTCTCCATCCATCCCTGCTTTCTTTTCTCGTCGTCTCACCATCTACCTCTTCATCGCCGCCTTTCCAAATCACGCTCCTTGGCTCTGCGCAAGCTCGTCTACCCTCCTTTTGGGCAAAACTCTGTCCCGCCGTGCCATCGCCATACGCCATCGCAATTCGCCTCATCCGTAGCCCGTCGTCCAACACCAACAACAGGTCACGATCCCTCCCCCCTCCCCATATCGTCGCCCATCTACGGCTATCAACAGCACGCCTCGACATCGGATCCAATTAGCTGCATCTTGATTCTCATCTCGCTGCCGATCCTCGACGTGCCACAGTATACAAACGGTTTGTGCTTCTGACTGCCCACCATGGAGCAGCAGCAACAGCAACCCCCGCAGCAGCCGCAACAGCAGCAGCAGCAGCAACCTCCCCAGCAGCCCCAGGTTGGCGGCGTCCCTGGGCCTGCTGGGCGCAGACTGCACATCGCGCATCGCCGGAGTCCTTCTGAGCTGACGCCTCTGGTGAGCATGTTTGCCAACCCTGGAAGTAAGTTCATGACGCTGTTTCCTCTGCATCCCCGTACACTGCTTGAGGCCATCGCGTGGCGTCATCCAAGCCTTTCCTCCTTTCCCGCACATTGCATTGGGCCATTGCCTCCATACGCTTCACTCCTTTGGTGATGGCGTTCCTATCTATCCATCTACCTACTCCCGGGAGAAATCGATGTACTGACTTCGTTGTCCTCCAGTGGAGCAGCTCGCCATTCAGCAGCAGATCGAGCTGTTGCAGCAACAGCAACAGCAGATCCAGGCTACGCATCAGCAGTATGTCAACATGGGGATGATGCCCCCGGGACAGCCTCTCGGCCCCGGCGGTGCGTTCAATCCTTTGCAGCCTATGCCCAACATGTCGCAAGGTGCTTTCCAATTTCCCAACCAGATGCCTCAGCAGAACATGGCTCCTCCCACTCAGCCGCTCTCACATCGCCGTAATCAGTCGGCACTCCCCAACATGGGCATGGGACCACCCCCGGCCCCTTCTTCTGGTGCCTCTGGATCCGGATTCGGTAACTTCGAGGCCCCTCAAGCCCAGGGCCGAGAGAACACCGGTGGTGGCCGAGGCGGCCGCGGAGGCGGCTCCGGTGGCGGCCACCAGAGGAGGCACTCCCTGGCTCTCGCCGACGCCAAAAAGGCCGCCGAAATTGCCCAGCAGAAGCGGACAACCACCGGCTTCTCGTTCCCCGCTTCTCCTGCCCCCGACGAAGAGAACAAGGCATCTTCTCAGCCCAACCTTGATATCCCTGTTGCCCAGGGCTCAAACCGTGGCGGAAGAGGCGGTCATGGCCGCAGCCAGAGCATGGCCGTCAATGGCCGTGGAGGTGGTGGCCGTGGCTTGAACGCCGAGAGCAACGAGTTTCAGCGTCGCGGAAGCGGCCACACGCGTACTGGTTCTCGTAACTTTGAAGGCAACTGGCGCAACCAGAGCCAGAATCAGGATCAATCTGGCAACGCCGGGCAGAACCAGGGCTTCCAGCCTGGCCATCGACCTCGTGGATCCGTCGGCCAGTCTGTCTCCGGAATCGGTGCCTTCCAGTACAACCCCAACCAACCTCAAGTCATGCAGCTGCCCAACCAGATGATGATGCCCCAGATGTACGGGCAGCAGTTGAACCCCATGCAGCTGAACCAGCTGCAAGCCCTGCAGGCCGCTCAACTGAATGGCCAGCAGTTCATGGGTCTCCAGGGCTCTCAGCATGCCGGTCAGCTTAGCGGCCAGCAGCAGCAGCAGCAGCAACGCAAGACCCTTTTCACTCCTTACCTCCCCCAGGCCTCCCTTCCCGCTCTTCTGGGTGACGGACAGCTCGTCTCTGGTATTCTCCGCGTCAACAAGAAGAATCGCAGTGACGCTTATGTCACCACTCAGGATGGCCTCCTCGATGCCGACATCTTCATCTGCGGCAGCAAGGACCGAAACCGTGCGCTCGAGGGTGATCTCGTCGCGGTCGAGCTTCTCGATGTTGATGAGGTTTGGGGCCAGAAGCGCGAGAAGGAAGAGAAGAAGAAGCGAAAGGACATTACTGATACCCGTTCTGGATCCACTAACCAGGGAAACCAGAACTCTGGCAACAACAATGACTCCAACCCACCTGAGGGCGGCATCCGCCGTCGTGGCAGTCTGCGCCAGCGACCGACCCAGAAGAAGAACGATGATGTGGAGGTCGAGGGCCAGAGCCTTCTTCTTGTTGAGGAGGAAGAAATCAACGACGAGCAGAAGCCTCTGTATGCTGGCCACGTCGTGGCCGTCGTCGAGCGTGTTGCTGGCCAGATGTTCTCTGGAACCCTTGGCCTGCTCCGGCCCAGCAGCCAGGCTACCAAGGAGAAGCAGGAGGCTGAGAGGGCTGCCCGCGAAGGCGGTAATTCCCGACACCCCGAGCCTCGCCACCAGGAGAAGCCCAAGATCGTCTGGTTCAAGCCCACGGATAAGCGTGTGCCCCTTATTGCCATTCCCACTGAGCAGGCGCCCCGGGACTTTGTCGAGAAGCACCAAGACTATGCGGATCGAATTTTTGTGGCTTGCATAAAGCGCTGGCCCATCACTTCGCTCCATCCCTTTGGAACCCTCGTCGAGCAGCTTGGACGCATGGGCGACCCCAAGGTTGAGACTGACGCGCTCCTGCGTGACAACAACTTTTCTTCGGACGAGTTCTCGGACGCCGTTCTCCGCAGCGTCGGCCTGCAGGATTGGTCGCTTGAGAAGGAGAATGAGGCTGACCTTGCCGACCGCCGGGACTACCGCGAGGAGAAGGCCTTCACCATCGACTTCAACGGTGGCGCAGAGCTGGGTAACGCAATTCACGTCAAGTCCCGACCTGATGGCAAGATTGAGATTGGTGTTCACGTTACTGATATTGCCCACTTTGTGAAGCCTAACTCCCTGGTCGACCGCGAAGCTAAGAAGCGAGGCACTTCGGTCCAGCTCAAGGACCGTTTCTGTGCGCTGCTACCCCCCAAGCTGTCGACCGAAGTGTGCTCCTTGACCCCTGACCAGGATCGCCTGACTGTCAGTGTGGTGTTCAGCGTGAACCCTCACACTGGATCTGTTGGCGAAGGTGATATTTGGGTTGGCCGATCGATCATCAAGAGCGCTGGCAAGGTTTCGCTTCAGGAGATTGACGATGCCCTGAACAACCCTTCCGACTATAAGAACTCTACCGTTCCCGTCAACACGATCCAGATCCTGAATGCTGTCTCTCAAAAGTTCCGAGAAGCCCGTCTTGGCGCAGGCGGCGAGCCTATTGCTCCTCTCCGCCTAGTCCAGCAGCTTGACGACGAGAACAACCCTGTTCAAGACAACCTGTTCGACTCGACCCAATCTCTCGAGCTTGTGGAGGAGCTTATCCACAAGGCCAATGCGTACGTCGCCCAGCGAGTCGTTGAAGGACTTCCTGAAAAGGCTCTCCTCCGGCGCCAGTCAGCTCCAAACCCGCGCCGTCTCCAGACCTTTGTTGAGCGCATGACGGCGCTCGGCTACGACATCGACTCTTCTGGTAGTGGAGCGCTCCAGAACAGTCTCTTCAAGGTTGACGATGCGGATCTGCGAAAGGGTATGGAGACGCTGCTGGTCAAGTCGATGCAGCGAGCCAAGTACTTTATCTCTGGCAAGACGGGCAAGCACTTGTGGCCTCACTACTCTCTCAACCTACCCCTGTACACTCATTTCAACAGCCCTACCCGTCGGTATGCCGACATCATTGTCCACCGTCAGCTTGAGGCGGTCCTCTCTGAGGGCAAGGTCGAGTTCACTGACGACCTGGAGAACTTGGTCAAGACTGCCGAGTCTTGCAACACCAAGAAGGACTCTGCTCAAAACGCGCAGGAGCAGAGCGTCCACATCGAGTCATGCCGCACGATGGACAAGGCGCGCCAGGAGGCCAACGGCGACCTGATCGCTGAGGGCATCGTCCTGTGCGTGTACGAGTCGGCCTTTGATGTGCTCATCCCCGAATGGGGCTTCGAGAAGCGAGTCCACTGCGACCAGCTGCCCTTGAAGAAGGCCGAGTTCCGAAAGGAGAAGAGGGTGCTTGAGCTTTACTGGGAGAAGGGTGTCCCCAGCTCTGCATTTGTGCCCGAGGATGAGCGACCCAAGGCTGCGGCATCTATCCGAGCGTCGAACGCTCTGGCGGCGCAGCGTCAGGCTGAGGAGGCCGAGCGCGTCCGAAAGGAGCGTGAGGAGGCCACGCGCAAGCAGACGGAGACGGGCACGATCTCGACCGACGACGTGGATGCTCTCTTTGACGACGACGACGACAACACGTCTGATGTGACGGAGGCGATGGCTGGAGCCTCGCTGGCTGAGCGCCCGACGCAGAGCGTGCCCGGCTCGCCGGCTCGCTCGTCGTCCAATGCGGGGAACCTCCACCGCACGCGCTCGGACTCCAAGGTGCCGGTTGCGGAGGCTGTTGAGACGCGCCTCAGCAACAAGGAGAAGTACCTCAACCTGTTCTCTCTCCGTGAGGAGGGCGGCGACTACATTCAGGATGTTACGGAGATGACGAGGGTGCCGGTGATTCTAAAGACTGACCTCAGCAAGAGCCCACCGTAAGTTGTGCCTCCGAGGCTGTGCGTGCAAGATGAGTTTGCTAACCGAGCTGGCAGGTGCTTGACGATCCGGTCTCTGAACCCCTACGCTCTGTAGAAGGAGGATGAAAAGTTGGTTGAAAAGACATGGAATGCAATGGGGAAAATGCCGAGCAGCTTGGTGTCGGTGCAAGAGTGGATCGCACGCGACCAAGGATTGCAGCAGAGATATCATATCGTGAGTAGGGTCAGTAGCAATCAGTGAAGGAGTCGGACCTCGAGGGTTGATGTAGTATTAGTATTCCAGGAAGAAGAGAAAGTGGAGGTAATTTCCAGATTTGATCAAGCAGTACAAGCAAGCCTCTCTCGATTGTCTACGGTGGCTGATGGTGTTTGGCTCTGGTGACGTTTAGCGGACGGTGCATGCTTCAAGTGCTTGATTCAAGTGCCTGCTTCAAGTGTGCCTTGCTTGACATTGTCGTGGGAGAGACGGATCGTTTCAGTGCTGTCAGTCATGGAAACGTGGGTGTTTGTTTCAAGCAGCCGAGGTGGCAGTTTCTGAAAGATTGCCTTGATCAAGTTCGAGATCCGAGATTCGCCAATCTCAGGGACTCGGCTCACCAGGCAGACCAAGGCTTGATTGTGGGAGGGAAGACTTGAATAAGGCAACGGGGTATGGGGTATGATGATGAATCTCTCTCATGCTTGGCCTTGCAAGGCCTCGGGCAATAATACCCTCGGTCTCTCTCCAAAGAGGAGGCATTTCTCGAGAGGCCCTTGGCTCTTGAAGCGAAGAGGCCCTTTTCTTCTTCTCTCTTTTCTTTTTTCCCTCTTCTTTCTTCTTCTCGGCAAATAGTCTGGATGAAACGTGTCTAGGTAGCGAAGGGGTGGAGGATACCCCGAATCGGACGCTGGAGCCGCCAGATGCCGATAGATCAAACAGATCTGAGGTGGCTGGGCTGGCTTGTGGACCTGGGGTTGAAGAAGGGGGGCAGCCAAACCGGTGAGGCGCGTTTGGATATAGACAAGGGTTGAAGAAGAGAGAGTATGTAGAGTAGAATGGGGAAAGGACGGCGAGGGGGAGTCCGAGCGGATGCAGATATTTCCGAGCTTGGTTGTAAGCTTATTGGGCTTTAACTTGGGGCCTATGTTCTCACCTACAAGTGATGATATTTAGGCTCAGCAAATGTTGTTGTTCTTGAATCATGATAACATATGAATAGTAGCAGTCTTTTCTATTTTCACTTCCATTTTCATTTCCATTATTCTATTCTTTAAATTACAAGGACAAGACATATTGGCAGTTTCACAGGTAGGTAGACAGTTGCAGTTTGCTATCTAGATGTCACCTTGGGTTGCTGGTGCCGCAGATAAACCACTAGTAGGACCAAAGCTGGGAGTCGCCATGGGTCAAAATGTTTTACCACACGTCAAGTGGGCATCTAGAACAGCCAGACAGCCAAGCTTTGTTTTGTCATCAGAGACGCACCCAGGCAAAGAAGATTCTGCATTAGAGAATACCCGCAAGCGAAGGGAAGTCTTCTTGTTGGTGGTGTCTTTTTTCTCGCTGGGAGGGAAGCGTCTCAAGATGCCTGGGAGCTGTATCAGATGTATCAGATGAGTTTCGGCTCGGGGCCGGACCGAGCGGGGGGGGGG
>JABFEP010002077.1:0-15207 GCA_013618265.1 Fusarium albidum
AGCGCGCGGTGGGGATCGACGTGAACGGCGTCCGCAGCGTGGCGATCTCGGACTGCGTGAAGCCCGACTGGAGCAGCCGGTCGAAGCCTCGCGGCCTGGGCCTCGTCGTCGCGGCGGGCCTGGATCCATCGGGCGTCGCGTCGGCGGGCGGCTTGCTCGCCTCCTCCTCCTCCTTCCTCAGATCCTCGCTCGTCAGCTCATCGCCAATGGAGCAGTTCACGTAGACGCGTGACACATTCGCGCCCTCGACACCTTTACCCTTGCCCCTGGGGTCGTCGCCGCGGGGGGGAGACGGCGGCGGCGGGAGGGGCTTGAGGACGGAGCTGAGGGCAGAGGCGTCGGGGAGGAGGCGGCCCTGGTGGATGAGGCGGAGGCGGGAGCGGGACGAGAGGCGCGTGCGCAGGAGGTGCTTGAGGGCGAGGACGGTGGTGGCCTGCGGTGAGGGGATGTCGAGGTCGAGGTCTGGCTGGGAGGTGGAGAAGCGGATGGTGAGGTGGAGGGGGGTAGGCAGAGGGCGTGCAGGCGAGGGTTGAGACGTCATGATGGTGGCATTGCTTCGGTGGTGGGCGCGATGGGGGCGTAGGGTCCTTAACGGGCGGAAAGTGGTGCTGTGGGGGTATTTCTGTGCCGCAGTCGTGGACGTGGATGCTCGTTTTGTATCAGAACGAGCTGAGGTGAGATGGATTTGAGAGTTGATGATGGTTGAGGCTCCCAATCTTTTTGGTGGTGACGTGACCTCCACATGGCATCCACAGGGGGCCTTGCAAGGGGCAAGGTAACAGTTACAGCGCTGCAGAGCCCCGCCGCAGGGGCATGATGATGGCCTTCTAAATCCCCCACCGCCCGGCAGAATGCCCAGAAAGTGGGCTCGCATGGAAACATCCCCATCATTTTCACACAAACTTTCATCTGCATCGACACTCACGGTACTTTTTTCTTTCTTCTTGAGAGCGTTTTGTTTGCTGTTTTCCTTCCTTTCTTTCTCTCTGCCATGGAAACATGTCGCGCCTGCGAGGGACGAGATACCTGACCTGCTTCTACTGCGGCAAGCGGTCCAACACCAAGTATGACGGCATCACTCGGCGGTTTCTCTGCCTGTTCTGCGATGCGACCAACTACCTAGACGAGGTGCGACCCCGACGTGACCGTCGTAGATATGTATTCACTAACGACTTCTAGAATGGAGACATTACGGACCCCCCGGTGGCTACCGAGCGTGAAGCACCTGCAACGCAATACGCCGTCTCTCGACAGTCACCTCCCTCGTCGCCCACGAACAGCATCTTCTGCGCAACCTGCCTCAAGAACCAGCGCCTATTCACCTCCTCCCTGGCGCAGTATCTCCCCGACGACCCGAACCACCCCGACTACCCAGAGCTCGAGCGGAACTACTACCGCTACCGGAAGGGTCTGGAGGAGAGGTACCCCCAGGTGTGCGACGAGTGCGCCGAGCGGGTGGAGGGCCAGATACGCCGGGCGGGGTACACTGCCAAGACGGACCACCTGCGGCGGATGATGGAGAAGAGCCGGGGGAGGAGGGTCGACCCGGGGAGGACGACGGCCCTCGACTGGGCCAACAGCCTTGGCCGGGGACTCTGGTGGGGAGGCCTGGCGATGCAGATGCTCTGGCACCTGAGCACGGTGGCGCATGCGCTGGAGCACCGAGACGAGGGCATGTATGACCCCGACGATAGGAGCTGGCAGACGATGGCCGTTGCGGGCTTGGCCTGGGCCGTTGGGTTTCTGCCCCCGGGGGAGGCTCTGATAAGCGCTGCGGTGACGGCGAGCATACTGTCGGCATGGTGGAACCCGCAGTTTGTGCAGTTCAGCCGCGGCTTCACGAGGCATCTTCTGGGCTTCACGCAGTGGTATTCCTTCCAGGGGCTCATCATATTTTTCCGATTCCTGTTCCGGAGGGTGCTCGAGATGAATGGCGGCAAGGCGCAGTCGAGGACTGCTCAACTGAGTGCTCACCTGGCCATGTCCTGCGCCATGATCATGGTAGGTTGTTCAGTATGGCTCAGGATGCGCGTGTTTTTGAAGACTGACGTTTTCTAGATTTACTCTCTGGCGAAAAGATCCATCAGAGTTGATACCACGCCCCTTTTCGGTACATCTAGCGCCACAGTGTCGCCGAAGCAGCCCAAGATTACCAGCAGAAAGAAGGAGGATCCAAAGACATTTTCGGAAATGCTGAATGAGGCACTGGACTCGCCTACTCCGACACCGCAGCGGGATCCATTCACACAGCCACTCACTAACTCGTTGTCTCCGTCATACCCAGTGAGGACCCAGGAGAGCCCTTATACTCGGTTCGACAACCTGGACTTGAGCTCACAGAGTGTTGCGGGGGTGCAGTATTCGGATGAGATGGACTGGACGCCCACCGAGACTCAATCGCAGCACCGTGCCTTTCGAGACGTGCCGGCCGCCAACGCCGCAAGGCGACCTTTCGGCGAGTCACCCATCAGCACGGAACAGAGCACGTTCTGGTACAAGGTGCCTCCAGCTCCGACGAATCCATCTCAGCGGCTGCGCAACCCGCCCAATGCGCCTGTGCTGAGGAGCAAACCGGCCGAGAAGGAGAGCATCTTTTTCCGAGGCGCAGCCAGGGCACAAGCTCAGGTACAAGTCGAGGACGAGCGCGACGTTTCGTTCAAGCCGCCGAGCTTCTTTGCGCCTCAGGCGAGCAATGACGAGGCCAACAGCTTGGCCGATCTGCTGGGCCAGAGCTTCACGCTGAGCCAAGAACAGAGCCAGCCTGCTAGTACTTGGACGAGGGGGAAGTCCTGGTGGAGGCCAGGCACTCGAAGTCCCCCGGAGCTGAACCTAGGCGTCGAGCTCATGGCCGTCGCCGCCATGCTTGTCATCTGGGGCCTCACGCTCGCAGTGCCTATGCCGTTTGGCCGAGAGGTGCAGCTGGCACTGCTCTCGGCGGCGGGGACCATCGCCCTGCGCGTGACGGGCGAGACAGGTCGGGAGGCGAAGGAAGAGCGGGGTCCCAGCACGGCAACGTACGTGGGGTCGGCGCTGAGCGTGATGGAGCTGGCGGCTGTGTGCTGGCTTGGGTGGGAGGTGTGGCAGGGGAATGCCGAGGCTGGCGGGTACGGCATTGGGGTTTTGTGTGTTATGCTTGGCCATCAGGTTTGGAGTAGTGCGGTTTGACCCATAAACAAAGGCGTTGGGAGAACTTTGATGCATATATAAGAGATGGGGTGCTGGACAGCAACATCTAGCCGTTATACAATACTGTTTGTATTATCCTTGTAGTTCAAGGATCCCTTTCCGTTGTTCACATGGTGGTCGTCACAAGCACGAAAGATATTTATGAATTTCCTTTTTATTCATGTCGCTATCTTGCCACTTTATCATCATCTAAACCTGTCCCTCAAAGGGCGTCTCATAGGGCCGCTCGGCCTGGGGCGTGATACGGGCGAGATGCCTCCGCTGGCCAGACTTCCAGTCGACCAGGGCGGTGTGCTGGACGGAGCGGTTGTCCCAGACGACGACGGTCTTCTCCTGCCACTTGACGCGGGCGTGGAAGTCTGCTCCCCAGGCGATGTGCTCGTAGAGGAAGTTGAGGATGGCGTCCGACTCTTCCTTTTTGAGGCCGACAATGTCACGGGTGACTGCTGGAGTCAGTATCTATCTAGAAGAGGGGCGACAGGACATACACTGGGGGTTGACAAAGAGGGACTTTTCACCCGTGACAGGGTGCGTCCTCACGATGGGGTGCTCGTTGACGACTGGCTCACGACGCTTGACGCTGCCCTTCTTGACGCTCGCGTTGACCTGCTCGATGCCCGAGTGGGTGGCCCTGAGCCCATGCAGCATCCTCTGGAATGCGGGGGACAGGCGCTCATAGGCCTCGACGGTGTTGGCGAAGAGGGTGTCGCCGCCCGTGTCCGGGTTGTCGAGGATGTACAGGAAGGTCGTGCCCGGGGGCTGCTGCTCGTACGTGATGTCCGAGTGCCAGGCCACGGAGCTGACCCGGGACTTGAAGAAGGTCTCGTGGGACCTGTCGCCGGCGCCGCGGTGCACGAGGTGTATCTCCGGGTGGCCCTCGGGCGACCCGGAGGTCGGGTGGATGTGGTGGCGGCCAAAGTAGGCGCCGAACTCGAGCGCCTCGGGGATGGGCAGGTCGGCAAAGTCCTGGTTCCGGAAGGCCACGACCTTGCGCTCGGCCACGTACCGCGCGAGCTCGTCCCTCCCCGCGGCCGAGAGGCTGCTGAGCTGCACGCCCTCGACCTCGGTGCCGATGGTGGGCGTCAGGTGGGAGACCTTTGCCGAGGGGGTGATGAGGTTGGGGAGCGTCGGGTCCGCGTCCTTGCCGCGGTCGTGGTGGGTGAAGGGCTCGAGGGGGGGGTAGACCTGGTCCTTGTTCCAGGTGGGGAGGTAGTTGGGGTACTGAGATGTTAGTCAAAGGCCAGGCATTTTATACGCAGGGCCATACCTTTGCTGCTGCAAACTCGTCGGTTCCTTGGATCTCGGACTCCTTCCTGTAGACGGTTGGCGAGAGCTCCTTGTAGACGCCCTCGACGTGGCCGGGGTAGAGCTTCAGCTTGGAAGCGTCGGTGACGAGGTTTGCCACTGTCTCTGTAGCTGAGGGGGCCATTGTGATGGATCCAATCTATGGGGATCTAGTTGATGGGGATCTGGCTACTATCTGATCTGAGACAGATGGCATCCTTTATATACATGTTCCTTGGACCGTCCCCTGACAAATCGATGCCGGCATCGACAAACTCCCCGCGGGGGAAAAGAACCAAGATCTCATCTTCCCTTTTACTGGCGAATATCTGCACCTCGATTCGCCATGGGTTGAAGAAAAAGAAACTTGTTACATGCAAGAAGGCTGATCGCGCAAGGCGTCGATCAGATGGCAGTACAGTACGGGGGAGACGACACTCTGGGGCCGAATCACGCAATGGGCGTAACCGGTGCTTGGCAAAGGGGGATGCAGAGAGTGGTACGCAGGATGGGGGTTGCGATTGCGCCATGATGGCTTGTGCTGGTGTTTTTGGTGTCGCAATTCATGGTATGGGTCACGCAATGGCGAGTTTTGAATGTCGATGGAGAGTCGATGGAGAGTCCGACTGAGGAGTTAAATTGGATTTTTGAATGATTATAATTAAAGTTGCAACTGAAGTTGTAACTAAAAGTTGTAATACGGAGTAGTTGTTGATGTCTAGTTGAGTTGAGAGATGTGACAGAATACTGTCCCAAAGACATACTATGATATAGACATAGACTATAGACTATGTGACATCTAGCATCACCACCAACTCCGAGAAATTCTCCAGTTCAACCCCAGGCTCCATGACATCTTAGCCGGCCCCCCCAGCGGCACGTCATTGCTCCTCATCCGGACAATCCTCCGTCATGGTCTGTCATGTTAGTTCCGGCTGGGATCTTATCAGAGCCGTCCTCTGCCAATAGCAACCTCTTCGATGAAAGACTGTCCCTTTGATCTCATCAACGCAGCCTTATCCGCGACTTGTAATTGGCTCCGAGATGAACCAGAGTTCGGTCAGTGCTTGAGGGTATCATGGTGACCCCCCGTGCTTCTCCAAGACTTGGCCCAGCTCAGCTAGGGACTTCTTTCTCGTCTCATCCGAGCCACTTTGAGGTGATTGCCAAAGCTCATGTCGACATGTCGGCGGTACATCAAGGGTTTTAGTATCAAGGGTCGTAGCATCAAAAGGAGACCGAGGGGCCAGAGGCCAGGTGCCCAGGGGAGAGCTCCCAACTTTATATAACCCAAGGTGCATCCACCCCATGATCATGCTCCTCCTGACATCTCCGCGGCCCCTCTAGACTCTAGACTCTTTGACATCTCCGCGGGTTCTGAACGCACCTACCTACGGATACTAGTCTCTTGTTGTACATCCGTTGCCCTCAATGGCTACTAGTGGCGATCCTCCCAACAGGGACACCACCGCCAAGGAGGCCGTCCTCGTCAACGACCCTTCCTCATCGTCCCCTACCTGCTCTGCCGACAGCGGCGACGAGTCGGCCTCCTCCGCGGCCGAACACGTCTTTTCGGATCCTGCCGTCGCCGATCGCTGGCGAAAGGTGTATGAGAATGCCCAGTATGAGAACAGGCACCGCTTCGACCCGACGTATACATGGACAGCCGAGGAGGAGAAGAGGCTGGTGAGAAAGGTATTACGATTACCGGAGAAGTAGTGAACTGGCTAATTCAATGTAGATCGACTGGCGCATCACGCTCTGGGCGTGGGTCATGTTTTGCTCGCTCGACTTTCACAGGCGAAACATTAACCGGGCCATCTCGGACAACATGGTGCGTATACCTGTCTCTAGTAAGGCTAGTCTAACTTGACATAGCTCCCAGAGATTGGAATGGACACCAACGACTTCAACTATGGCCAGACGGTGAGTCCCCTGTTTAGGTCTTGGGTTATACGTGATTCCTTACTTGTCAGATCTTCCTCGTCTCGTTCCTCTCGGCCGAACTCCCCAGCGGGCTCATCAGCAAGAAGCTCGGCGCCGACAGATGGATCCCCTTTCTGATCTGCAGCTGGTCCCTGGTTGCGGGCTCGCAGGCGGCTCTCCACAGCAAGGCTGCCTACTACGCCATCAAGGCCCTGCTCGGTCTCTTGATGGGAGGGTTCATCCCGTGAGTTGGCCAGAACAGCCAAGCTTGGCCAAGTATTGACAGAGAACAGCGACATTGTCCTCTGGCTCACGTACTTTTACAAGTCCAACGAGCTACCCCTCAGACTTGCCTTTTTCTGGACCGCCCTGTCGACCTGCAACATTGTCGGTTCTCTTCTCGCCGCTGGGATCCTCCAGATGCGCGGCATCCTCGGCTGGGGAGGTTGGCGATGGCTGCAAGTCTCCGTCCTTTAATTTATTAATGAATGCTAAATCTTGCAGGTTCCTCCTCGAGGCTATTGGCACATTCATCATCGGCCTCTTCTCGTGGGTCCTCATGCCCCCCGGCCCATGCCAGACTGCCAGCTGGTTCCGCGGCAGGGACGGCTGGTTCAGCGAGCACGAGGAGAAGATCATGGTGAACCGGCTCCTCCGCGACGACCCTTCAAAGGGCGACATGAACAACCGGCAGGCCGTCGACCCGGCCCGGCTCTGGAAGGCCGTCAAGGACTGGGAGCAGTGGCCCCTCTACGTCATCGGCCTGATGGTCTACATCCCGCCCGCGCCCTTCAACACGTACCTGTCCTTCATCCTCCGCCAGATTGGCTTCTCCGTCTTCCAGGCCAACCTTCTGGCCATACCCTCGCAGTTCCTCTACGCCGTCAACCTCGTCGTCATCACGTGGGTATCGGAGCGCGTCGGCGAGCGGTCCGTCCTCTCGTCCGTGTCAAACATCTGGATCTTCCCCTGGGTCCTCGCCCTCGTGGTCCTCCCCGCCGACATGAGCCCCTGGGTGCGCTACGCCCTCATCACGGGCCTGCTCAGCTACCCCTACTGCCACGCCATCCTCGTCGGGTGGAACGCCAAGAACAGCAACAGCGTGCGCACGAGGGCCATCAGCGCCGCCCTCTACAACATGTTTGTCCAGACGGGAAACATCGCCGCGTCAAACATCTTCCGCGAGGACGACCAGCCGCTCTACCGCAGGGGGAACCGCGTCATCCTCGGCATCACCTCCTTCAACATCCTCCTCTTCTACTTCGTAAAGGCCTTCTACTTCTGGCGCAACAGCGTCCGCGACAGGCAGTGGCGTGCCCTGACAAAGGCCCAGCAGGAGCACTACATCCTCAACACGACCGACGAGGGGCAGCGGCGTCTGGACTTTCGGTTCGCTCACTAGGGAGGGGTTGTTGCAAGGGTCCAATCACCTGACGTCACATACATGAATGATGAACCTCGGCAGACAGACAGAACTTGAACCTCATCAATAATTCAGAGTAAATCATCAATAATCAATAAAATGGCTACTGTGCAAACTGCAAAAGACCAATTCGTCACCATAGACGACATCACATTCGCCTACCGCCGTCTCGGCCCAGAAAATGGCATCCCCCTCGTCCTCCTAATGCACTTTAGGTAATACCATTCTCTCATATGCCATAACTAGATGCTCATCTGCAGAGGAACGATGGACCACTGGGACCCCTCCCTCGTCAACCCCCTCTGCGCCCGACGCCCCGTCGTGCTCATCGACAACGCCGGCGTCGGCCGCTCGTCCGGCCTCGTACCCAGGGACTTTCCCACCTGGGCCCGCCACTACGTCTCCGTCCTCGACGCCCTCGGCATCGCCCTCTTCGACCTCATGGGCTTCTCCATGGGCGGCTGCGTCGCCCAGCTCGTCGCCCTCAACTACCCCGGCCTCGTGCGGAGGCTCATCCTCTGCGGCACCACTCCCAGCGGTGGGGAGGGCGTCGTGAGCGCGCCCCTGGGTCCCTTCAACCGCCTCAAGGCCGCCGACACGGATGACGAGCAGAAGGAGGCTCTCCTGGCCACCATGTTCAACGCATCGGACCGCAGCAGGGCCGCCGGCGAGGCCGCCTGGAAGAGGATCACTGAGGCGAGGGCTGGCCAGAGGACCAGGCACGTCGATGCGGCCAATGCCCATCGGCAGGCTATTGCTTTTGCAAAGTTCATGGACCCCAGGGGCGCCAAGGAGGCGTCCTATGACAGGCTCGAGGAGCTTCGCCTGCCCGTCTTAATTGCCAATGGTGAGTTTCAATTGAATCTGGCCCATGGCATGCTGATGAGTTTCAGGCAGCGAGGATCTCCTGCTGCCCACCGAAAACAGCTACCTCATGTGGAAGAAGTTGAGCCGAAACCAGGCCCGGCTGCATCTGTTCCCGGACTCCGGACACGGCTTCCTGTTTCAGTACGCCGACGAGTTCTCCAAGCTGGTCAATGACTTTCTGGACGACACAGACAAGCCCAGCCTGTCAAGCCGTCTTTGAAGCAAACAGTGCAAATGCAAGAATCTCTCTTTTGTAACCGACATTATACGGACCCGGCCAAGGTATCCAACAGTGCAGTGCAGATCACACGAGACTCCAGATATCCTGGCACCCAAGTCGGTTTCGGTTTCACGGGTTTGACACAGGCCATCACGACAAAAGCAATGAGCTGTGCCGCATCCTTAAAACGCCGTTTTCCTGCCAACGCCTGCCTAATATGTACCGGTACCAAATAGAGGGGGCTTTCCGACGCCATGTTGAAAGAAGCGGGTATGAGTTATACAGAGAAAGGCCGTGACTCATTCGAGTATTAGTCGTTCGAGTTGGTCATGTGTTTAGCATCTCGCCGTCGAGATACTGATCAGAAGACATGGTTTAGAGACAAGCTCGGGTCGGCGTTAGGCCTCCTTCTCCGGGACTTGTTCCGGCTCTTGGGCCTGAGCCTCGAGTTCGGCCTTCTTTCGCTCGGTTGCCTCAAGCTTGCGCTGCTTCGCCTCCTCTGGGTTCTCCTTGATCCAGGCCTTGATGTCATGGTCCCATCGGTGCCTGCGGAGAAACGGGTGAGCGTGTGAACGGCATACAGCCAAGGGGGGTCCATATCCAACGGGCAAGACCAAAACATGCAACTTACCCTGACCAGGTCTCGGTAACCAAACTCTTGGTGTCATATTCGTCAATGAGGATCTTGTTGAAATTGAAGGGGATGCGGGTCTTGACTCCCTCAAACTCGGTAATCCGCATTGGCCACAGGTCCTGGCTGCTGTATCGATGCTTATTCTTGCAGCTCCAGACCCCCGGGCGGTCCTCCTCTCGCTCACGCACACCCGTGATATCAATAAACATGCCATTGTCCATGTCGATCCAACGGCCGTCGATGATGTTTGTCCCGTCAGCGCGGTCAATGTCGACGTGGTGCGGGTTAATGTCGAGCAGGTACTGCTTCGAGACGAAGTACCCAGTGTCCGGTTCCGTGTAGTTGTAGACGTGCTCAGTGCGGTTCAGAGTGTCGCCTATCCACTGCAGGGTGCCGTTTGCGACCTGCACGTCGAGGTCGTAGTCCCACGGCATGATCTGGCCGTTCCACCACCAGCCCAGGAGCGTGCCGTGGGCGATCCAGGTCTCGACGCCGTAGCTGTTCATGGTGGTGAGGTAGCTGCGGATCAGGTCTCGGAGAACGAAGCGGTGGTCCTCGTAGGGGACCTTTGCCTGAAAGTAGCGACGGTCATAGTGCCCCAGCTCGAGATTGCCCCCAGCTTCATGGAAGTATTTCGGTGTCCTCTCTTTGCGACTCGATAGGGATGGAGGTGTAGCGGCTCGGCGGTCGTGACGTTTAGGGGGGAAGGCGAGGACGGCGGTCGTCGAGAGGGAAGCCAAGCTCCATAGGAGCAGCGACTTGATGGAGCGCATATCTGCAGGGGGGCGCAACGGTGCCGCGGCAAGGGGGGAAAGACGGAGGAATGCTATTAAGGCGATCGATAATGTAGCAGCAGAGCGAAGCAGTCGTAGGTAGTAGGAGGGGATGCGCTCGAGGTGGACAGGGAATAGGATCAAGTTCGATTAATGTGGTTCAAGGTCTCCGGTCTTGGGTAATGATACAGTGAAAAGAGGTCGAAACGGATATGTTTATAATGTGACGGGTGAATAACTCGCTAATGAACTGGAAAATAATAAGATGCCCGTGTCAAGAGGTGTCGTCGGGATGATCGACAGCTAATTAAAATGTAGAAGGGGGGGAGAGGAAGAGAAGGATGATCAGTAGGTTGGCTGGCAGGCGACAAGGCGTTTCTAAGATAATGACGGAAGGAAAGTGGGCTTTAGTATTCGGGAAGGTGGGCGGGCGACCTGGTGGGTGGCAGCAACAGGGGGGGATAACCTGGGCACGCGCCCCTTTACCTAGCGCGGACGAAGTGGGAGCCAGCATCGGTACATGTGAAACTCGGCATGGGTTGGTGAGAGGACATGTACCTATTAATCTCTCGAGGAGAGTTGCAGACTTCATCTCCACAAAAAGGCATACGCAGCGACTTTTTGGAGGTGCATTGTTTTCCTTGGGGACATATGCGCGGATCGCACGCTAAGCCACCGAAGCGCCCCTGTTCTTTATCTCTTGCGTCGCTCTCTTTCTGCTTGCGACGCGGCTTCATCGGTGGCTGTCCCCCCGATTCCTGTCAGCACTTAAAAAAGCCTTGCTTGATGCCCGTCACAAAAGTCAACCTTCAGCCCTTCTGCAACACGTCACCCCCCGGCAACCAACACCCGAGTTTTCCCTCTTCCTCTGTCGCACGTACGGATATACATCAGTAATCGCTGCAGTACTCCGTATGCAGTTCCTCCTTGGCAGCAATCTCACTTGCCCTTGGAATGGTCTTGGCTGGCTGCCACTGCTCTCAGCAGAGACATGAAAGCCACTCCTACGGATACCACCCAGGTCGCATCCATGTGGCGCCGTCCCGCGCTAATCCCTTCCTAGGAATCCGTCGTGTGCTGGGGGTCCTGGGATGGTTCATCATAGGCTACCCCGGCGCCACTGAAATGAGGGCCAAGCCTGGGCAACATGTGAGATTCAGCTTTGCAGAGGGGCTGTGACGGGCTGCTGTTGGCAAACGTCGCTTTTTGTTTTCTCCTCATGAATTCCTACAGAGCCCGCTACTATAATACCTCAAGGGTTTGAACGTGCTTAATTGCCCGAAAGGGCCAACGGCCGGCCCGTCCCCCGCCAACCGCGCAAGCTCCGGCAATGCGGCAAGCTCCATGAAAGAAAGTTAAAAAAAAAAAAAAAGCGTCGTCATCAATTCATCTCTGACTAGCTTCTGACTGGCTAGATATCCGACGTGCCGGGAGCCGGGAGCCGGGTAGCCCACAAGGCGAGCTAGGCTGACCAGGATGGGTTGATATCGGCGATGCAACACCAAAAAGGCACAACACCGTCGATGTAAAACGAGGGGGGATTTATGAGCTGCCAACAGATAAAAAAAAAAGAGGTAAAAAACAAAGAAAGAATTACTCGTGAGTTGTTCTCACGGAGCGGTCTCTCCCGCTGGCCGGGTGTCAATGACAAGACAAGAGTGCATACTGACCAATACTACGGAAGACGATGGTTGTCAACAACCACTGTAGCAGATTCGATGTCAGCCGACTCGCTGGAGCTGCCGGAGCTGGCAATTTCGCTGCAGTACCGAGCCAAGACCCAACGGTCTACCATGCATGCCATGTACTGTATCGTGGGTGTTACAGATTGAACCCAGCAACATCTGCCGTTGATTGGTGAGGCGGTAACCGTTGTAGTTCACCGTTGCAGTGTTACTACCGTGTTGGTTGCCGTGAACCTAATGCAAGAGCCAGAAACCAAGATCGGCAAAGGCATCTATTGCACTACATACAGTACAAGGGGCATTATCTTTCCTATGGAATCGTCTATAATACCGAGTTTCTTATCGGCCTCGGGAGCTATGTGTTCTGTGTTGAGTTGCCCCCCACATCCCCCCCCCCGGTCATACCCTAGTAATGCCCAATAGCGGGCTCCGTTTCCAACCAACCCTCACTACACCAGGCGGTCAACGCCTGGGCATCTTCCGTAGTATAGTGGTCAGTATGCAAGCTTGTCACGCTTGAGACCCGGGTTCAATTCCCGGCGGGAGAGATCCAGCCACCTGTTATACGCAGGTTTACATTTTTGCCATATCTTTGGCTATGTTTTTTGTATTTACTAGCACCATCAAATCGTGATGCTCTCCATGCAAACTAGCTGCATTCCGACTCGGCGGTCATTATCCAGTATTGAACATCGTATTGTATACATTCCCCCATGCTCTCCAAACCCCTCATGCATCCCGCCCAGCAATGAGACAAGACATATAAACCACAAGTGCCGGGCAGGTTAGTGGTATAAAATAGAATCTCCCTCTCGAGAAAAGAAACACAGGCACACTACTATAACACAGGTTGGTCGTTGCTGAGCCCAGCTCTCTCTTCCTCTCTCCCCTTCATCCAACTACAACAACAACAGCAACGACCTAGCCACAGCCCAGCACCAAATGAATATGCCCCCTCTTCAACCCGGCTGATGGAAAAGACCCTATTCCCTCCGTCCCCGTCCCCATCCCCGTCCCGTGGTGGTAATCAAAAGCATTGGCCCATTACCGCGCAAACACCTTGACCACGCCGTCGCCGCCCGCGCTAACAACCCACTTCCCGTCCTGGCTCCACACGCACGCGCAGATGCCCTCTCCACGCATCATCCGGTGACTCGTCACCTCCTGCGTGCACGTCCTCTTCTCAAGGCTCCAGAAGCGGAGCGACGCGTCGTGACCCGCGCTGACGAGCTCCCGGCCGTCGGGGCTGAGGGAGAGGCTTGAGATGGCGTCCGGGTGCGCTACCATGTTGTATGTACATTGGCCTGGGTGCGTGCGTCAGTTGGCGATGCCCAACGTAATACTGCTTGTAGAAGTGGGTGAAACTTACCGCTGTTGGCGTCAAAGAACCGGATGAAGCGGTCTTCGTGGCCCGAGATGATTGTCCCCTCGACTCCGGAGCCGGCCATGGACCGGCCGCCTCCTGTAGCCCCGGCGCTGGCATCCTCCTCGCCGATGGCGCCGGTGTGGTGCTGGCTGGCCTGGTCCAGACCGATGGTTGTAGCGACAACGGCGTTAACGCTTGTCTTGATGGTCTGGTCGTACGTCTCCATGCTATCCATGTGGCCAATATGTTCACCTGTCCTCGTGTCGTAGACGAGAATGGTCGCGTCCGAGTAGGCGACTACAAACGACTCGCCCGAGGTGCCGAGCGGTGTGATGCACGTCGGGCTGGCCGTGGAGCCGTCCGACCTGGAGATGTTGTGGACGAGGGTGTGGCTGAAGGGTGAGTTGGACGCGATCGTGGGCTGGGGAGAGTTGGAGAATCCGCTGCCAGAGCTCATCGAGTTGCCGCGGACCCTGCCTCCCCGCCCCGTCATGGCTCGGTTCGTCCCGGGCTGCGGCGAGCTCAGCTGCGGGGGCGCGCTCACCGACCACAGGCGAACGCTGCCGTCTGCGGCTCCAGACACGACGAGGATTCGGTCTGTACTGCCGTAGGGACTCGAGCTGCCAAAGATGGAGCCTAGAGTTGCGGGCAGGACGCACAGGGCCCAGACTGCATCTGTGTGTCCCTCGAGAGTCGCCTTGGGATCAACCCTCCCACGCTCCCAGACCCGTATGGTCGCGTCCTGACCACCGGAAAATATCCAGCCATCGCCTTGTGCGCGACCTCCGGTCGAGAAGTTTGGTGAAGGTGACCACGACGTCAGGCAGAGTACCGCGCCTGAATGACCGCGGTGGGTAAAGTTGGCAGTGACGTCGAGGTCGGAGGCTGTGTGGGCGAGACCTCCGGGGTGGCCGTCTAACCTGGGAATATGGAAACGCTTGACCATGCCGTCATCACCTCCTGTGCAGATCTCAGGCTCTCCTGGGCTGCCGCCCCCGGAGAAGATGACTGTCCGAACAGTATCGAGATGACCCCGGAGCCCGAATCGCAGCTTGAAGTTGCCGCTCTCTGCAGCCTTCTGGGCTGCCAACGACAACTCGTGGTCCGCACTCCGCCTCCTCGACATGGAACCCTTTCTCCGATGAGAGCTGTCTCGTCGACCGGGCGACTTGGGGAGGTTGTCAGCATTAGGAAAGGCATCGGTGTCTGGCCGGTTCGGCATGGACTGGTTGGCGTGAGCGTTGCCGGGCTCGGGGAAAGTGCCCTCGGGGAATTCCCATCCGTCAGACTCGGCTTGTCCCTGGTGCTTCTCTCTCAACTCGATAGGATCCTCCATGCCGCCGAGAGCCTCTGCAGCATGGTTCGCCTGGGGCATGATTTCATCCACAGGTCTGGAGGTGACAGATACGGGGGACTGCCAGTCGTTGGAGTTTTGATACATGACGGGCTGATGCTCGGCAGAAGATCGCACCATGGGCTGCGGCGACAGCTCCGACTGCTTCTGAAAGTGTGTCTGGGCGGACTGCATGGGAGGGGCGCGGTTCTGCTGAGGTATTCTCGAGTTGATCTCCTGGACGTGGTTTTGGGCTGCTCTCGTAGGAAGCTGGAACTGCTGCCGCTCCATGGGCTGGGGAGCTGGCATGCCGTACGCCTCGACCTCCCGCAGGTCCTCCATTATTGGTAGTGGGGGGGACTCTCGGGGTGGTTGCGGGTTCGCGGGTGTGATCATAAGATACATGAATTCGGACTGGCACTGGTCGAGGAAGGTCTTGAGGTCTTGGCGCTGGGAATCCTCGTCGCCCCGTTCGATCTTCTCGCAGTCGACGCCGTCAACGCCCGGGAC
>JABFEP010002080.1:0-19600 GCA_013618265.1 Fusarium albidum
CGGTCCTCTGCAGGATCGAAGCCCTGGCCTTCGATCCTGCAGAGGACCGATGGCTGTGCCAGCAGGACGACGCCATCTGCCTCACGTCTTTCGTGTGGTGCTCCAGCAGCGACGAAGACTCCAACAAGGGCTGCTCGTACCCCAACAACACCTGGCCGTACAGCCGCGACCAAGGCGGCGGCAGCAACCCGGCCATGGTGCTCTGGGACCAGGAGTACACGGTCGGCTGGCATGGGGCCGACCAGGACTACCCGGTGCTCATCGAGTGGCATTTCGTGAGGGATCCGGAATCGGCTGCCAACTCGAGCAGCCTGACCTGGAGCAAGGGTTGGTTCCCCTCCTTATATATGATTATAAGTTAACCTTGCTAACAATGACCAAAGAGCTCAAGAATAACGAGACGTCGTACACGTTCAGGTTCAAGGACCTCGCCGCGGACTTCCCCACCGAGGACCACGACGACATCGACGCCGAGCAGGTCAAGGCGGCGGCGGCCAACCTCCGGAACCTCTGGGCCGTCTCGCAGCCCGAGCGCCCCTACGAGGGCGAGGGCAGGGTCCACGGCAACCCGTGGATGGACAAGTCGGACCGCTTCATCGTCATGGACGACGACGTGGTGCAGTACCTCGAGACGCAGCGCGGGCTGGCGGCGGAGGAGGAGAGGCGCCGGTGGGCCAGAGGAGTCGGCATCGGGGTCGGCGTCGGGGTGCCGGTGCTGGTGGCGGCCGGGTTCGTGGCCGGGCGCCTGCTCGGAGGGAGGAGGGAGAAGAAGCGGTCCGGGTACAAGACGGTGGGGGCCTATCACAATGGATATAATCAGTTGAACTTTGCGGGCAACTAACTTAGCACTGAGCAGAGGGAGCAAGAGACTAAAGAAGGGGATGGCCGTGCGCAGAGTGTAGCATATAGATTACACCCGAGGGCCTGGAAAAGGTGTTGCGTATTAATGATACCCCATAATGTTCATGCACTAGATATTGGTCGTGCCAGTGACAAGTGGAGAGCATGCAGTGCCCTTGCATGTATTAGTTGATCACGAGTCACGACCTCACACACTAATAAACCATGAGTGTTATATGAAATTATATATCTTGAAAAAGTATCAGTCGTAGCTTCGATGCTGGGCATCTATCCGCTTCCAATGCACCTCAACGCCTTCCAATGCTATATACAAAGTGAACTTGATTGCATTGTCACAAAATGGTCCCTATATCGAAGAGCCCATGCCAATGCATGTATGTCTATCGATGAACGAACGGTCTCGAGATCAGATCCAAAAAGGATCGTGAGGGGGGCCTTATAGGGCTCGTCGTTTAGAGGTGGCCGTCGAAAACGGCCTCGGCAGCCCAGGGCCAGCCAAGAATGACAGCAAAGCCGGGGAAGAAGCTATACAGAGAGAGGATTCAATTAGCTTGCTGAGATGGAAACTTGTAGCTTCTCGTGCTCAACCTACAAGACGGCCTGGCTGCCAACACGCTTGAACATCTTGGCGTAGTCGGGGCTGGCGGGCTTCTGGGAGATGGGAAGGCGCTCAAAGGGGTGAGACTCCATGGATCGGCCGACGGTTCGCATGGCGCCGAGGAGGGAGAATTGGCGGCGCTGGACGGCGCGGGCGGCAGATCGGACGACGATGGGAGACATTTTTGTTATTGAGTGGTGTTTGGTTGGTGTGAGTTGAGAGTTGTTTAAACCCGAGAGTAATAGAGACGAATTGGACTGAGTGGTGATTTGTTGTAAATGTTATGAGTGGAGAGTGTTTCTTGAGCTGTGATGACTCGATTGATATCCTGTTGATGGTGGTGAGAAACGTGCTGGAGACGAGCAGATGGCCCAGACTCTTATACAGAATCGACATGCCCCGAATCTCGTCGGCAGGGATTCAAACGCAAATTTGACCCGGGACTTCCTTCAGACGGCGAGCTCCCCCAGCGTCTGTCAAGCCGGATACATCCATATTGTGGTCAGATTCCATCTGGCTGTCGAGGGCCATCATACCACCGGCCACGGTCCTGACCCCCCAGGGTGCCTACAAGCCAACAGGCCAATCGGGATGGCCCTCAGTCACTGACAGTCACTGACAGTCAGCACGGCGGGTGGCACGATTCGGATGGTTCGTGGTGCGATTCTACCGCGGCGGGGACCGGAGGGGGTCTCATGATTGGCCAGCCGGGGAGCAAGGAGCCTGAACGAACCCCCCAAAAAGACTTTTGCCCCCAGCCTGACCAACAATGGCAGCCAGATCCTGTTTCTCCCGGGAACATCTGGCCATAGCCCCCCCAATCGACCGATTGCTCTGAATTGACTGATTGTACAAGACCAGGGCTGATAGCTCTCCGGGGAACGGCGACGAAGGTGTGTGTGCGATCGTGCAACCCCGGATAGGGCTAGAAAGAAGGGGTAAGAAAAGAGAAACCAGGGAGATGGATGATCAGATGGTTCGTTTTAGCCAACCATCATCCTCTCCTCTGTACGCCTGGGCATTCTTCTAGCCATGTTCTAGCCCGACCGGTCGGTTGTTCCCTGGCTTGTCCCCTGGTTGGCATGACTGGCCCCCTGGGTGTTGTCGTTGATTCCAGATTGGCAGATACTAGATTGCATGAGATCTGATGACCGATGCCATCACAATGGGTCTCGCCAACGTCGCCGTGTTCCGCGAATGCTGCCACTTTGGCTCGTCCCGTGCCGGTGGCCTGGTTCATACATATCCGGGGAATTCTATGTATGTTTGGAAAAGTGGTGACACACCAATTGGTGGCCTCAGCTGTGGGGCCCGTTCGCGACCGACAGCCCGGATTGAGTGGGGGGCATCGGAGCCGACCTGTCGGGCGAATCCACACAAGATGGTTATCTTATCGTTATCTCTCATCATGTGACTAGGAACGTGACATCTGGCAGCTCTGCCAAGCCACCAGGCCTGGAAGCTACCTTAGCTGTGCCTCTCAGGTCTGAGTGAGTACCTTGTTGGAGCGTCGCGAGGCAATACTTTGGCTGCGACCAAACCACTACTCTCGTTCCCATCCACGCCAATGCCTCTGGTCGACCCCGTGACCATGTCGACAACATTGACAGCAAAGGGCCCCCCCGCCCAGCAGCCCGCGCCCAAGGCCGCGGTGCCCGCCGTCGCTCTCCTCAACACTCCGGCCGCCTTGCCCGTCTCGCTCGCCCACCAGGTCCTGCTCGCCGGCCTGTTTGTCTGGCGCTTCGACGCCCTCGTCGCGGACCCGGTCGCCGCCCTGCAGGTCAGCCTGCCGGTGGTTGCGGCGATCCAGGCGACCTTTGCGGTCCTGTGTCTCCCCGTCGCGGGATCATCGGGCGCAAGGGCTGTCAAGAAGCCGCGTCCGGGGGAGAAGAAGAGGACGGACGGAGGACCGAACGCCATCGTGGTGCGTTTTCCGCATACACATCTTCTTCATCTTCTTCATCTTCTGCGATTCCTCAGTGCGATCGAAATCCCCGCTAACTTCAATGCCTTTAGACTGCCGTCCTCTCCCTCCTGCTCACCGTCATCGTGACGCCCGTCCTCCACATCCTCCTCGTCCTCTTCGGCGCCCCGTTCCTCACCCACGCGCCCCACACCTTCCTGTGCTGCGCACACATCGCCGTCCTCGCAATCTTCCCCGTCTTCTACGTCCGCGGCGTCGACACCGTCGCCCTCCAGGCCGTGCTGGGAGTCTCTGCGCCCCTGGACCAGACCTTTGGCGGCTTCCTCGGCGCCGTGGTCGGTGCCTGGCTCGGGGCCGTGCCGATCCCCCTCGACTGGGATCGCGAGTGGCAGAAGTGGCCCGTCACCATTGTCGTCGGTGCCTATGCTGGTTACTTTGTGGGGGCCAAGGTCCTGGGAAACGTGTTCTACGGCAAGCAGTGGGCGGTTTCTGCAGTCAAGGAGGAGTAGGATGAGAACGCAGCTCTGCCGTATCTCGATATTTTGGGTGGATGAGAGGGATCTTGGGAAATGGCCATTAGAGTGGGAAAAGGAAAATAGGCTGTGTTGTGTAATTGTACCATCAGTTGGAGATTCGGTATAACTCTGGGAGTCACTGCATTGCGAGGGCGTTAGTATCTGGGTCTGAGATGCCGCTGGCGATAAATGGACCTGATTAGACCACTGGGATAACCCTGATCCTGGGACTCTTGAGATGATGGTTGGAAACTGCATGTACATCCATCAGGTGCCCTGCACTCGGGATTACTCCATTGCCTTTATGAGCTGCTCATGGAATTGCGTTGTTGCCAGTCTCTAATTGAATCTAAGGAGCGGTAATCTGAGGAACTGACAGTCTGGATCCCGGAAGCTGTTAGCACAGCCGTTATAAACCAATACCCATCAGCAGCCGGATGGGTTCTCGCAGACAATAAGCTGTCTCAGAGCCTGATTCGCTGGTTGTCTCGGATAGCCTATCTAGGTTACTGGCTTAGACATTTGCCAATGGTTGTCATATGCTTTGTGTATCTGAACGCGAGGAGAACTTCCATGATGGCTCGCTGTCTAGGGTAGGGAGTAAATCAGGAGAGGTGGCTGGAGGGTGGTAGGTAGTTCCTCCTCTGAAATAACTTCTTGCGAATTGATGCAGGTTGAGCTCGTTGCCGAGAAGGCCAAGAATACACCCCGATATGCCAGATCTCGGGTAGCTCTCGGATTGTAAAAGATATTCCAGGGGCTTGCCCATATAGTCACTTAGATGCCCCATATCACTTCTAACTACTGATAGTTATCGAATCGACTTCTGAACTATGAGGCTCCTTTCCATTAGACAGACCTCATATAGTTGTCTCGCGACCCTACTCAGTTGAGTTGCAATGTTGGGTTCGATCCGCCCTCCTCATTGGGTGAGCCATGCGTAGAGAACCAGCCTGTGACCCCGGATTTAGCATGTGCTAATGCTGAGATCATTGTGGCCTGAAAACTTTAGGTAGCTTCGAGAACGCATATCGTATTCATCATGCCGTTTTTTTCGGTTAGATAGTGTGACCTTGAACACTTTGAATCATTAAATAAACTGCAGCTTGTTGGCAAACGGGTTGGCCGACAGCTATTGGTCTTGGCCCTCCACTTTAAAGTGCCGAAAGGCCGTGTCTCTACAGACCGCAGACTGCTTGGCACTGACGCGTGGCCCTGGACATTTTCGAAACATGAACAAACAGGCGCTGTAGCTGCGAGCGCGCATGAGGGCTAAGGATCAAGACTTGGGGAGGGCAATATACCGTCAACTGCGCCTTTTGCCGTAATTAGAAACAGGAAGCAATCTCTGCGACATTCAACTCCAGCGACAAGTGGATAATACATAACCATTTCCTCGCTTTAAATCACTGGCTGCTCGAGATCGTCGCGAACCACGGCCTTGCCGTTCCGGGCTGTTCCCGGTAGAAGCGTTAATCTAGAGAGCCACCCGTCCCGTTTTTAGCTTTTCGACTACGCTGCGGCCAATCACATTTCACGGTCGGGGATCACCAGAGCACGCGAGGCTTGTCTCTCGCATCGAACTGGTTTCTGGAAGATCTGGGTGGCGTGGGCATCGAGATTTGATAACCAAGCCACAGAACAATGATCAACAATCGCCGTACTCGCCACAAAAAGGACCTAGACATGATCCCATCATGATTATACTACGTATGGATGTTTCGTTGTCGATTCTGCTGCGCCATCTGTGGCTCAGCTGCATGGCATCAAGGCAAGGGACCAGGGGACGTGCGTTGATTCCGCGTAAAACTCGTGGCGCTGGCCCCATGCGGATGCTCGCGCGATTGGCCCGCTGCGCCTCATGACGTAGCCGCTAAGCCATGACAGCTTAGAATTCGACTTTCCCACTTCTGCCACTCACTCACTGATCAACCCTGGCTCTAGCATGTTTGACTTCTCACCATGTAGTGGACCTATCCTGTTTTTGCGCAAAGCAGGGCAGCTTGGCTTGGCCCGTCCTTCCCTGCTGCAGACGTCGTCCCTGTGGCTTGCCCCCCCCCTTTTCCCGGCCTCGCCAGCGAATCGATGACGCAGTGCCCAGAGAACTCGTAGGTGTGGCAGGGCTGGGCTGACGGGATGCCGGATGTTGCGCGGCTGGAAGGGAAAACGGGGAAAGTTGGAAACTTGAGGAAAGTGAATGGGGCGTGTGGTGTGTGTAATGTGATGTGATGTGATGTGATGTGGATGGATGACTGTGTGTGCCGCCTGCTCTCGCTTGTATAAAATATAAAATTCTTTCCCCCCTTCCTACACTTTCGATTCTGCCAGACTCATACTCTAACCTTCCAACATCTCTTGTTGCGCAAACAGCCTTCATAGACAACACTCTCGACTACACTCAAGAACACCTCTCGAGCAATCCTCCATCTACACAACCGACAACATGCCTTTCACCGCTAGGTAAGTTCGCTGTTGCCCTTTCCGACGACGTCATCCCGAGAGTTCCGCAAGTCGCTTCTTGTCGCAACAATAGCATTCGTTGCGATGAAGCTTTGGACACGGGGTGTTTGGTCGTTGAGACGTGGTTTGATCTGCGAGACAGCGCCTTTACTAACTCTGGATAACAGCGACATCTGCAAGATCCTCCTTGCCATCATCCTCCCTCCCGTGGGTGTCTTCCTCGAGCGCGGTTGCGGAGCAGACTTCCTCATCAACATCCTCCTCACCATTCTGGGTAAGACCTCTTCTCTCTATTCCCCTATCTCTTCCTCCGGGTGCTCCGAAGTCCCTACCACCTCACCCCCATCCCCTGCTTCCACCCCAGCCGAGTGATCAACGTTCCCGAATGCGAGGTGCTAAACGAGAGTTTCCAGGTTACATCCCCGGCATCATCCACGCTCTGTACATCATCCTGAAGTATTAAGGGCGCCTCGCGCCTCGTTCATCGGGGCCACAGCGCCTCCCGGACGCCTTCATGTGCGCCGGACAGCTTTGGCTGCCCCGCTCTCTCCAACCGCCGTCCACCGACGACTACTAGCCAGCCACCCGCAAAAATTGTCATGGATCACCAGGCACATTGTCTGACGGCCAAGACACCAATGGCTTGCCGAGGATGCCGGCCACAGCCTGGGCGCATGATGCCGCCGGTCGCGCTGTGATAAGGTGCAGATTTTCTCTTCGCATTGGTACTTTTACGTCGGTGATTCGCCTGGCGCTGGGTGCCGATCTCATGACAGACATGGATGCCTTTTCTTTTCAACTTTTCCTTTGTTTGCGACATGGAGGCGTATGTTGTTGTTGGATTGGCTTCTGAAGGCGACGACGCGCTGGGCTTTTTTAGTTATTAATTCGATACCCGTCAATCCAACATTTCATTCTTCCTCCGGTCACTCTGGTCTTGTCCATAATAATTAGTACAGTACCTTGGTCGCCATTTTTCAAGCGTTGCAGCCGTGAATCTGCGTCAGTTCCCCTCCATCGGACAAGCGCCGGCAGATGAGACTCGTGGATCCTGATCCTGGCAAGGTCCTTGGAAATTAATCAACGTCCTTCCTTCTGGACAAACCATGCCCAGACATTGGCAAGGTGAAGGTCTAAACGAGAACGAACGAGGACGACCTAGGTCAGCTCCCGTCAGCAACCTTCTTGTAAGGCTCGGGCCTGTGCTGACCATCTCTCTCTATCTTTTTGCCCTTTTCAACAAAGCTGATTTCTCTTTGAGACAAGGTGCTGACATCACCAAGGTCCCAACTGCCGAGTTTGGACGTAATTGGCGACTCGGGTTTTTCGGTGTGGCTGTGCAACTGTCATGTGTCCGTGCGGAATGGGTCCGTCGTGTTGAGATGTGGGGCCAGTTCTAGACATGCAGTATGGCCGATTTGATAATTCACGAGTCATTTGGCCTGCAGTTGAATGAATGAGGAGGAGAGTAGTCAATCTTACGATTGGTGTCCACGAGAATGCGCTGCCGTC
Organism: Fusarium albidum; assembly: GCA_013618265.1. NCBI lineage: Eukaryota > Fungi > Ascomycota > Sordariomycetes > Hypocreales > Nectriaceae > Fusarium > Fusarium albidum. The sequence continues at coordinate 7,871 of JABFEP010002080.1, forward strand.
GGAATATTACTGATGTTGGCCAACCATCTTCATTCACAGAGCGGCTATGAGCGTGCGGACGTCGGCAATTTAAGTACCTGGTCACGTGCTTTCGTTCACTCTCCGGGGCTGCCTAACGCGTCGCCACGCGTGAATCAGCGGTCTCATCCAACCTCACCACCGACAGTCTTCAAGCATGCGCCATAGCAAGCAAGAAACGATCCAGATCGACGATGATGAAGATACAGCGTCAGGGTCTGGCGAGCATGCGGATCCCATAAACAAGGGTGCGCAAAAAAGGAAGCATGACGTTGAAATCGAGGAGAAGGTTCACTGGACTGACGAAGAGGATGACTTGCCCGTGAAGCCCAAGAAACGAAGGGCCAAGAGGAAGTCGACGGGGAAAAAGAAGGGACATGATGCCAATGGGGAACACCCTGGTACGCAAGACGATACGAAGGTCGCAGATTTGCCCGAATACCTGGTTGAGCGGAGACGGCGGTTCGACGCAAACCGGAAACTCCACCATGATTCTGCCCTCATGCTTCCCCCGGACCACACAGACATACGATTTGAAGAGACCAGAAGACTTGGAGAGCTGGAGGAGCGCCCAAAGTTTGAGGAGAGCAGCGGCATCAAGCCATGCCGGCCCTACAAGGATATAGAGCTGCCCCGATCGGCAGGCCTCATCCCGGCATCGATTGCTCAGTACCTTCGAGACTACCAGGTGGAAGGCGTATCGTTTCTCCATCGCAAGTTTATCTACCAGGAGGGCGGAATACTGGGCGACGATATGGGCCTTGGAAAGACGGTGCAAGTGGCCGCGTTCTTGACAGTTGCGCTTGGAAAGACGGGCGACGAGCGCGACGCTAAGCGGATGCGGCAGATACGCCAGTACGGCGACCGATGGTACCCAAGGATTCTCATCATCTGCCCCGGATCTCTCATCATGAACTGGAAGAACGAGCTGAATCGCTGGGGCTGGTGGCACATCGATCTCTTCCACGGCGCCAACAAGGAAGATGTCCTCGGCACCGCGCGTGCTGGCCGGCTGGAGATCATGATCACCACATACGACACGTACAAGAACAGCCGGAGCTCCATCAACATGGTCCTGTGGGACGCCGTGATTGCAGATGAGTGCCACCGACTTAAGGACAGATACTCGGAGACCACAAAGGCGCTCAACGAGATCAATGCGCTCTGCCGCATCGGCCTGACCGGCACGGCCATACAGAACAGATACGAAGAACTCTGGACTCTTCTGGATTGGACGAATCCGGGACATTTCGGGCCGCTCGCAGAGTGGACGCAGACCGTCACCAAGCCGCTGACCGTCGGCCAATCTCATGATGCGACGGTTGCCCAACTGAGCCTCGCCAGGCAGACGGCCCAGAAGCTGGTCCACAACCTGCTCCCGCGGTATTTCTTGCGGCGGATGAAGTCGTTCATTGCGGATCAGCTGCCCAAGAAAACCGACAGGGTTGTCTTTTGCCCCCTCACAGATCTTCAACGGGAGGCGTACGAGAACTTCCTGGACACTCCGGACATCGAGATCCTCCGTACGCTCTCGGAGCCCTGCTGTGGAACGAGCAAGAAGGGATGGTGCTGCAACTGCACGCTTCCCACGGGCGCGCGGTGGCAGACCATCATCTTCCCAAGCATGGTCGTGCTGCAGAAGCTGGCAAACCACCTCACCCTCCTGGTCCCGCAGACGACCGACCTCCAGAGCAAGCATGAAAACGAGCTTAGAACGCTCCGAACTTGCATGCCGGAGACTTGGAAGTTTTTGTATGACAATCGGGACCGGATTAAGAATCTGGTCGACCCCGAGTTTTGCGGCAAGTGGAAGGTCATGAAGAAGCTGCTCAAGTTTTGGCACAGCAACGGGGACAAGGTCCTCGTCTTCTCCCACAGCGTGCGGCTGCTGCGCATTCTCCAGCACCTCTTCACCAACACGAGCTACACCGTTAGCTATCTAGACGGGTCACTGAGCTACGAGCAGCGTCAGGAGGTTGTTGATACGTTCAACTCGGACCCGACCCAGTTCGTTTTTCTGATCTCGACCAAGGCCGGAGGCGTGGGGCTCAACATCACTTCTGCCAACAAGGTTGTGATTGTCGACCCTCATTGGAACCCGTCGTATGACCTCCAAGCCCAGGACAGAGCCTATCGCATTGGCCAGACCCGCGATGTGGAGGTGTTTCGCCTCATCTCGCTGGGCACGGTCGAAGAGATTGTCTATGCACGGCAGATTTACAAGCAGCAGCAGGCGAATATCGGCTACACTGCCTCGTCCGAGCGGCGCTACTTCAAGGGCGTCCAGCAGGACACGGAGAGGAAGGGCGAAATCTTTGGGCTCGGGAACATCTTTACGTACCACAACGACAACGGCCTGCTGCAGGACATTGTGAACAAGACCAACATCGCCGAGACCAAGGCGGGGGTCAACCTGGCGGACGTCGACATGGAGAAGGCGGCAGAGGACGAGGAGACCCTCGGCGCAGTCAATAACGAGGAAGCAGACGCCGAAGACGGCGGGATGAGCCAGCTGGCCGCCCTGCTCACGGCCGAGAAGCAGCAGAAGACGTCCGAGTCCAAAAAGAGGCCCAAGGCGCCAAGGAGCGACGCCATCCAGGCCATCCTCACCTCTGCCGGAGTCGAGTACACCCACGACAACTCGGAGGTGGTCGGGTCGTCTAAGGTCGAGGAGCAGCTCTCGCGGCGGGCTGCCATGACGTCGTACTCTGAGGGGGACGTCGAGGGTCAGAACGCGCTCTTTGGGGACAGCGACGATGACGGCGGCGGCGGCGGCCGCCATGGCCTGCACAGCATGTTCCACCCCCCCGAGGAGGTCAAGCTGCGGCAGTTTTGCGAAATGGCGAGGGAGTTTGGGTTTGCAAACGCCACTGAGTTTGCCCTCGTGGTCGAGAGCTGGACGCAGGAGGCGCGGAGGAACTGCCTGGATACTTTCTACAAGAGGAGGGAGGCCATGCTGATCCAGGAAGAGTCCCTCAAGGAAGAACATGTCAAGGCCGAGGCCAAGGCTGAAGCTGATGTGAAAGAAGGGGTCAAGGGGGAGGAGATCAAGACGTCCTTCAAGGATGCGCATGTCAAGCTCGAGGACACCAAGCACTCCGCCGTGAAGACGGAGGTGTTGAAACTGGAAAAACTGGACTCGAAGGACTTTGACGAGAAGAAGTTCAACAAGATGGACGGCTCGAGCAAGAGGACCTCGATCTTTCTTTCGGACGATGACGACGACGACGAGCTTTGAACAGGCGTTTTTTGCCTTTGGCTATCGATACCCAAGGGCAGATGTACGTCTTTGCCCCTATTCCATCCCCTGAAGCCGCCAGTTATTGGCATCTCGCTCATTTCGTCAGAGTTCCAAGAACGTGAGGCAGCATGGCGAACCTGGACGAGCCCTCTGGCTTGACCAGATCGATCTTTTCCCACGGCCCAGCCTCCCTCAGCGTCTTGCCCGTGTCTCTGCATATCCGGCACGAGCCCATGACTTGGGACCAAACAAGGTTGGTGAGCCCTGTTTTTCACCGAGGTTAGCATCCTGAAAGCCGGTTGCAAAACAGGAGGAGTCGACTCACATTGATACAGGCGCAGCAGGAACCCGGTTTCGATCCGGACGTGCTCATAGGCGTACCACCGACCCCCTTTCTTGAGGCACTCATAAAGCAGCTTGACGTTCTTGTCCGGCTCAGGGATGCTGCAGAGACAGAGGATGGTGACGATGCAGTCCACGCTCCCGGGCGCGATGCGGCCCTCCCACGCCGTCGGGTCGTTGAGAGACTCGATGCCCACGGGGACAACCTCGTACACGCCCTCGAGCCCGACATCCTTGACGCGCTCCCGCAGCGCCGCGGCAGACTGGCGGTTCGGCTCGATGCCGTACACGCGAGTGAGGCGGCCCCCACCCTTGCGACGACGCCTTACCTCACCGCCCTGGTCATCGTCGCCTTTATCACCACCCTGGTCGTCCTCGCCCTCATCACCACCTGCTGCTGCTGCTGGCTCCACGCCGCCGTCAATCTTGGAAAACACGTCGGCCCACATGCCGGTCCCTGCGCCAATCTCGAGCACGACACCGCTGATGGGCGCGCTGACAACTTCACCACGCACGCGGCCGTCGCGCACGCGGCCCTCGAGCAACGGGATCACGCGGCACTCGGCGGTGGCCTTGACCTGGGGACCGACAAAGGCCCAGAAGTTGCCGAACCAGGCCTCCTTGAAGGCCGAGGGGGAGAGGAGGGTCCGAAAGTCTGCGCTGGTGATGAGACCGAGGATGGTTCCGGGGAGGAAGCGCATGGATATGCCCATGAAGATGTATGGGCCAACGAGGTCGGCAAGGAGCTCCCTCATGGTGGATAAGATGGCCATGATGGGCGGCGGGGGTGTTAGGCTTGGCCAGGAGGGGGGTCCAAGACAGGGGCTGAATCGACAGCTTCTGAGCTCGTGTGTGTGTGTGTGTTATGAAGGAGGAGAGTTGGCTGCCTCGAGATGAAGATAGGACTTACACGATCAAGTACGGGCACGTGCCGCACGTGATACCACGCACACAATATCATCCTTCACACCTGCCCCCTCTTGAGTCTCTCCACAAGTCGGGGCCATTTATAAGCTCTCCGCCGGATACGGGGCCGATGCCGATGCCGATGGCGGGGGTGAAGGGTCAAGTCAAGATACACCATCCCTGGCCGGCAAACCGATCAATGTAATTGGAATACTGTCAAGAATAGGGCCTTGGGATGCGTGACAAATATGTACAGATAGTGAGGCATTCCCTGATAGTGTATCATATCCGAATCTTTTCCCGAGTAATTGACAGTGAGGTACTGTAAGGACCAATGATGGAATATCCGTGGATTGTGTCAAATACTTAGGAATGGCCATGGTAACTGCAATTCTGTTCGCCTTATTTTTGAACCAGGTCTCTCTCTCTGTTCCAAGGAAATCATACGCCTTTTAACTCCTCTGGCTCAATGGCCACGCAGTCCATCAAGAATGCCGCAAAAAAAAAAAAAAACACCATGAGCCCTCACAGCAGCTCAAAGTCGTCAAGCTGATCCCTGTACTTCATGATATTCCTCTTGATCTTGCTCCCGACCGTCCACGTGACAAAGTCCTCCATGCCCCTCGTGACCAGGAACGCCGGGTCCGTGACGGTCTCTGTTCCCACGCGCACGTGTCCCTGCTCGATCATCTTTGTGGCCGCCTGCACCGTCTCGGCCATGCAGAGCCTCGTCATGAGCACGGGGAGCCGCCGGCGCGCAAAGGCGCTGACGGTCGCGCCCTTCTCCACGGACGAGAGCTTGGACGCCGACGAGAGGATGCCCATGTCGTGGAGCTTGGCGAGGAGGAGCTCCTCGTGTTTGCGGCGCGTGGGGTTGTCGGGGGGGAGGAGGGAGAGGCGGTGGGCGAGTTGCCGGAGGGACTGACCATTAGCACATAGATATTAGCCAGAAAAGACGAGGATATACACACCCCGCAGAGCCGGTTGTACTTGTGGTAGTCCTCGGGCTTCTGGATCATGTACCGGCGGATGACGGCCTTGTCGCGGTGGTCCTTGTCCGACTTGTATGTGATGAAGTCGGTCTTGCGCAGGAGCTTCTGCTCGTGATGCTTGAGTTTTCGGACCATGGCTAAGAAGGAGTGTTTCAACTGGAGTGTTGTAGGGGGATGTTGTCGGTAGATATTCAATGTCTGGGTCGGGAGTCGCGAAAATCATAAAATCTGAGTGGGGAACAGCGGAATTGCTCCGCCTGGCAATATTCCGGCCCAAAAACCTCCACCTCCAAAACCTCGCAACGACATCACCAAGAAAAGACCAGAAGAGCAGCCGCCAATTCGAAATGCCTCCCCGACTACCAATGGCGTCCGCGCCCTCTTCAATCGCCCGCACACTCCTCCTCCGACCATTCTCCTCCTCCGCCACCGCCGCCCTCCCTCCACGGGAAGCCCACCACTCAAGCGCAGGCCACAACAGCCGCCTCGCCAACCTCCACAGCGGCGGCGGCGGCGGCAGCGGCGGTGCAGCAGGCCCCGGCGCCCGCGGGGATCGGAAGCCGCGGCCCCAGCGCGGGGAGGCCGCGCAGCACCTCCTGGAGCGATTCAAGGCGCGGTCGGCGTCGTTCGTCAGCGAGAAGACGGCGCAGATGGAGTACCTCCGGAACCAGAAGATGTCCAACGACTACCTCAAGCAGATGCCGCGCCGGTGGGCGGCTGGCGACGTCTACTCGCCGCACGACCTGAGCCCCGTGGAGATGCAGAAGTGGAGGAAGAAGTCGCCGCGGAACAGCGACGTGGTCGACGCCCTGGGCATCAGCCCCCTGGACATGTACAAGGTGAGGCAGGGCATCATGGTGGACGACAGCAACAGGCCACTGACCTCTGCTGTAGAACTTTTCCCTCATCCAGAGCTTCACGACCCCCTCCGGCATGATCAACAGCACCAGGCTCACGCGCCTCCGCCCAGTCAACCAGCGCAAGGTGGCCAAGATGGTCCGTCGCGCACAGGGCATGGGCATCTACCCGACCGTCCACGCCCACCCCGAGATGCTGCGGGACCAATTCTTCAGCCGCCACGGCATGTTGTAGTCGCAGTTGATTTCTGTATAGGATGAAATGTCATGGGGTCATTATTCTTTGGTCATGTATAACAGCCTCGGGCCCCGTCTATGTAACATATTGATACACTTTGTCTACACTATCCAAGGCAGCATCTCCTGTTTTCTTTTCTCACGTCTTACACGTCAAGCCTTCAACACTCGCCGTAGTTTGAACTGGCACAGCGAGTTCTCATTCATCCGCTTGCCCTTCTTCTCCAGCTCTGCCCACGCATCCAGATACCGCAGTCCCGCCCAGCTCTTGAAACTTGACTGCAGTTTCTGCCCGGGGAGAGCATTATGCACCACGCCCAGCCTGCCTCGTGTTAGCGATACTGGATAGGTAGCTTGACAAGCAAGAAAAAACTCACGTCATTGCGTCTGGCTCGCTCCCTGTCGCGGCAGCCATCTCCAGGATTGCGTCTTGCACCATCTTCTCGTCCCCGGTGGCGGCGACGGCGCCGAGGTACGCATTGTACACCCGCGGCGGGACCTCAACGTCCATCTTCTGCATCCGTCTCCAGATAGACTGTGCCGTAGCCAGTCCCCTTGGGTGGCCTTCGAGAGCCCAGAATATCGCTTCCAGGCTGGCGTAAGAAGGGCCCTCTTGCGAAGATGTGATCTGGTTCCAGATATCCAGCGCCTGGAGGGGTTTGTCGCAAGCCGCGTGGGCCAGTATGAGCGAGGTGTAGAGCCTCGTGTTCGGCTGGACTGCCGTGTCCATCTTGAGCATGTTGTAGACCATCTCGAGGGACTCGGGGTCGGGGTTCTGCCCAAAGCCCTCAAAGCAGGCGATGTACGTCTCGCGCCTGGGGTGGTAGTCGCTGTTTCGATGCTGCCGCATATGGCCAAAGACGTGGGCCGCCATGTCCGGCCGCTTGCGCCCAAAGAAGCCCTCCATGAGCTTGACGCGGCGGTCAAAGCTGAGGTCCTGGAAGAACTGCCGCAGCAGCTGGTACGCCGACCACGCCCGCGACGTGCTCGACTCGGTCAGGCAAAACGTCACAAAGGCGTCCTGGATCACCTCGCGCTCCGCGGCGCTGAAGTGAAACGCGTGGGCGCTCAAAATGTCCATCACGTCAAATTGCTGCTCGTTCCCCAGCAGCTGAATGCAGAGCGCGGCGACTGTCCCCGACTCGATATGGACTCGGTTTTCCCCCGCCAACTCCATGGCCTCGGCGATGAGCTTGAAATCCGGCGTGGTCTGGGAGCAGAGCGCTCTGAGATAGCCGTTGAGCAGCTCTCCATACTCCCACCAGAGACTCGGGTTCGTGTGCCAGGGCTCGACGTGCGTGACTTTCTTGTACGCCGTGTGAACTCCTGGCAGGTAGCCTGCTTTGAGGCGCATCTTCATGAGGACGAGGTGGGATTCACCATCGAGCTTGATGTCCTTGTCAGCGGCAAGAGAGAGGACGTCTTCAGCCAGTGTCGGAGCCTCCATGTCATCAGCGGTGCGGAGCAGGGCGTTGATGGTGGCCGTATCCGCCGGAATAGGACCTTTGCTGGAGTCTTCCATGTGGGACATCATGGCTTCCACCTGCTTCAGCCCGTTTCCGATGACAAGAATGGCCTGGAGCAAGCTGTCCCACCACTCCTTCCTTGGCATAGACTCCCCCAGTTCGAGGAAGAAAGGTACCGCCCACTCCTTCAAGTCGTTGCGGGCAGCAAAGCCAGCGATCAAGGGGTAGATCTTTGGGGACCGTCTCCCTGAGCTGGTGGGCTCCAGGAACCATTTCTTGGTCTCGGGGATCCGGTTCCGTTGGGCAAAAAAGGCGACCAGGATGGCCTGAAGAGATGCCGCGAAGGGTATGCCGTTCTTTTTGGCATGATCGACTAGCTTGAGCATGTCTTCCTCATCCCCGTGGTTGGCCAGGCGTTCTGCCACTGGGATCACCAGGTTTGTTCCATTCTGGGCAAGCTTCTCAACCTCGTCCCAGTTCTTGTAGAGATGATCGAGGGCATCCTTGGACCCTCCGTATTTGCACAACGTCCTGACGTAGCGCGTCCATATCTTTCCCGGCGACCCGAGCGTCTTTCCCACGCTGCCCGACTCAAGGGTGGAGTAAAGATTCTTGATCAAGTCGATGTGCTCATGGGTCGTCTCGCGAGGCCGCGAGACCTCGATAGCGTTGAAGGCTTTGAAGACGTCCTGGTATGCTAGGTTCGGTTGGTTCGGAGTTGACGGTTCGGCGTGGTTTAGGAGATAGTCGAGCAGCCGACGGCACTGCATGGCCTGGGTCTCGTTCAATGGGTTGCGGCTGGAGATCTTGCCCTCGAAGAACGCCCTCCAGGCCCGGACGAGCTCTTCGGTCGGCGGAGGGCGCAGGTTGTCGAGCATGCGACTCCTCCAGACCATGATCTTCATCCATCCCGGCTCGAACTCAGGGTCGCGCACCTCGCGGGGTGGCTTCTTGAAGAGGGCTTCGAAGAAGTGTCGGTACGAGCTGCCGGCGCTGGCTATCGGCCTCGGGAGGCGTCTCTGGCGGAGAGGAGCCGAGTAGACGGCACAGGACGGGGATCGGGCGTGCTGGAGGAGGACCCGTCGAGCATGGCGGGCCAATTGTGCCCTCATGATGTATTAATCTATGAGATGACGGATCTAACGGGGTTAGCCGGCCATGTTGGTCATGTGTCAATTCGATCGGTGCTCACAAGCGCATGTTTGAAGCTGCGCATTACACGGTTGGCAGGCGACGGGGACACTCGACACGGCAATTCGGGAGCCCAAAATCCAATCGCATTTTGGAGGTTGAGATGCGGAACGTTTCCTCGGCCGAAATTTACCCGGCGAGGCCCACCAGGAAGCTGTAAGTAACTGGGGATGTAAACTGAAGGAAATACTGTAGAAAATCAGATTGATCTATCTGGTTTGCTGGTTTTGATAAATTAGTTTACTTTATGCCTTAGAGAGGCCATAGCGCTGAAGAAAATAGCAAATCAAGAATTAGCTTGTATTCACGGGCTTGTCGATTTCACTGATCATTGAAGGTGGAGAGGCTCCATCTCTCATGTCTGCTCAGCTTTTCCCTTCATCCTTACAAGTAATGTTGTTTGGGTGTGCCCCCTTCAGGTGACGGTGGTAACGGCAGCCGGATGAATTATCAACACTGCAGTCTTAGGTAGTAGGTAATTGAGATGTCGTATCGACTCGGAAGCTCAGCCGTTGCCAAAACGGGATACCCCGCCCGATCTCGCAAGTGTAGGTGGGGCCGAGATCAATGCCGGAGTGTAAGTTGCATGATGAGAGAACCATGATGAGACCTGGAGTTTAGCTTCACGTCTCCGAGATCAGCCCCCGTCTCTGAGTAGTATATAAGTGCCAAGACTACCCCGTCAGGAGTTGCCTTGCAGTTTCGCCCAAGAACGACCTCTTCAGTCCTCATCTCACCGGAGCAACCGACAACATGCCTCTTGTCGCGCAGAACCCCAAGCATCGCGTCATCCTAGGGCTGATGACCTTTGGCCCGCCCGGCTCGGAAACAAAAGACGCACGCATCACCGATGCCGACACCTTCGGCAAGGCCCTCGATGTCCTACAGGCTCGAGGCTACAGCGAGGTTGACACGGCTCGCATCTATGTCGGGGGCGAACAGGAGGGCTGGACCCGTCAGGCCAGCTGGAAGGAGAGGGGTCTGACGTTGGCCACAAAGGTCAAGTATCCGTCCAGCCCGGGCGATAACACTGCTGAGAAGGTTGCCGAGTCGGTCGAGACCAGCTTGAAGGAGCTGGGTACCGACTGTATTGACGTGAGTCCGCCCCTGTCTGCTTGTCTCTGTCAGTAGTCATCGACTGACAGCTCCCAGCTGCTCTATCTGCATCGCCCTGACCGTGCGACGCCCTTTGCAGAGACTCTCGAGGCCATCGACAAGCTCCACAAGGCTGGCAAGTTTGTGCGGTTCGGCATCAGCAACTTTGCGGCGCACGAGGTTGCCGAGGTTGTGCTGACGTGCAAGTACAACAACTGGGTCAGGCCTACGGTCTACCAGGGCATGTACAACTGCCTCGTCCGGGCCATCGAGCCGGAGCTCTTTGTCGCGTGCAAGAGGTACGGCCTTGACATCGTGGTCTACAACCCCATCGCCGGCGGCCTCCTGTCGGGCAAGATCAAGTCGCTGGACATCAAGCCCGACAGCGGCCGGTTCTCGGACGACTCGAGGATCGGCGCCCTGTACCGGAACCGCTACTTCAGGGAGAGCACCTTCAAGGCGCTGAGCGTGATCGAGCAGGCGGTGGAGAAGCACGGGCTGACCATGATCGAGACTGCGCTGCGGTGGATGGTGCACCACTCGCAGCTGCGCGTCACCGACGGCAACGACGGGGTCATCATCGGCGTCTCCAGCGTTGCCCAGCTCGAGAACAACCTGGACAACCTGGAGAAGGGCCCGCTGCCCGACGAGGTGGTGCAGGCGCTTGACCAGGCCTGGCTGCTGTCCAAGGCAGACACGACCAACTACTGGCACGGGGAGCTGGAATACGGATATGATGTCCACGAGGCTTTGTTTGGCGCAGGATCCAAGTAAGGGCCAGGAACAGCGATTGTGCAGAGCAGTGTCAGGCAAGGAAAGGGGGGAGAGAGAGATGAATGAAACAAAAGTATAATCAAGGGGCACAGCAATGTCCACGTGCTGTCACTTATGACTGCAGCGCCTCGGCTGAGATTCCTCAGCCATCTCGAACAGTGACCTAGATTGTGGAGGTGTGGTGATACAGCTGATGGTGTTGAGGCGCGCGCGTGGAGGTGTCGAGGGCACATGACCGGATGGCGTCATTACTGTGGAACGCAGCGAACTTTGAACTTGGCATTTTTTCCAGAGGCTAGCGCTCGAGATGCGGCAGAGATAAGATGCTAAATATCAATTTGGCACATGGCCCGTTGCTTTGCTTTGAATGAAATTCGGCGATGCGCCCATGTGGCCCCCTTCCGTTGTCATCTGGTCCAGGCCTCGATGGCTTGCCTTGATGCCATCCCGCCCCTTGCGACCTATTCCAGCTCAGCGGGCCGTGGCACCCCCAGATCCCCTGAACATGCACAACATGTCCACTGTAACTTTGCGCTTATTACAGCACTTGACGATTAAAGGATGCCCGATGGGCCCGTTCCCTCCATGACGACGCCCGGTCTAGCCCCTCC
>JABFEP010002090.1:0-10827 GCA_013618265.1 Fusarium albidum
TGATCTTGCGCGACAGCAGGTACATGGGGGTCGAGGCTCGGATAGTGGTGACGTCGTAGGTCTCGAGGTGGTAGATGACGTCCGAGAGAGCGTTGAGACCATCCTCGATGGTGAAGGTCATGACGTGGTGCTTGGTGCCGAGGAACTTGGCCACCTCAAGAGCGGCCTTGTTGTCGGGAGAGCCAGGCAGGCCGATGGAGAAGGAGTTCAGCTGGGGGAGGTAGGTGAGGGTATCAAGGTGGTCGTCATCATCGATACCGACGAGGCCCTCGCCGGTGTCGGCATTCTCGGTAGGCAAAACGTTGCCGTTGGCCTCGAGGGCCTTCTGCCTCAGTCGGGTCACCTCGCGCTGCGCAATCGAGGCAGTCAGACTGGAGTCGAGACCACCGGACAGCAGGACACCGAAGGGGACCTCAGCCATAAGTCGCTTTCGCACAGATTTCTCAAGCGCCTGTCGGAGGACCTTGAGGTCCACGGGGGTCTGGGGGACCTTGGCGGGGTTCCACCACGAAGGGTTGAAGTAGCGGGTCGTCTCGCCGGTCTTGGAGTCGTAGACGTGGCCGGGGGGGAAGGCGACGATCTTGTCGCAGACCGAGTGCAGGCACTTGAGCTCGGAGGCGAAGTAGACGGTGCCGGGCTCCTTGGAAGACCAGCCCTGGTAGAAGGTGGTAATGCCGATAGGGTCCCGGGCAGCAATGGTGCGGTCTTGCTTCTTGTCGTAGAGCACGAAGGAGAACATGCCATCGAGGTGGCTAGGAGCGTCGGTGTCGAACTCGGTGTACTATGTTTGAATCGCTGTGAGCTAGTCGTCCTCAAACCCGCGCTTCGGCTGGAGGGTAGTTGGGGGGCTGTACCAAGGGGATGATGACCTCGCAGTCCGAGGTGGTCTTGAAGTGGTACCGCTCCTTGAGGTGCTTTCGGACCAGACGGTGGTTGTAGATCTCACCGTTGACGGCGAGGATGATGGTGTCGTCGGCGTTGGTCAGGGGCTGCGCGCCAGACTCTGCATCAAGCTGGTTAATCCGAGGGGTTCGCCGAGGGGGCGCAATGGGAATCGCGACTCACCAACACCGACGATGCTCAGACGCTCATGGCAGAGGACTAGAGGGAAGGGTCAGAACTCCACACGACTGTATGCTGCGGGCGTCAATTGACTCACTGGTGTTGTTAGAGATGACGCTTCCACCTGGGGCATGCGACTCAGTATTTGCGCTGGAGCAAGGTGGGCTGAAGTCCCAAGCACGATGTCACTTACTCCAGTCGGGGCCACGGTGCCGAATCCTGGATCAACGAGGTTAGGTGGTTGAAGCTCTCGTCATGCGCATTATCGAGGAAGACACATACTGCTTGGCAAGCTTGAGCGCAGTCGGCTTGAATTTTTGAACGTCGGGGTGACTGAGAGAAGTCGCATAACGTCAGTTGTCATGATCTCTCCCTCTTTCTTTTCTTCCCACCCCTCCCACCACCGCGGGGTTGAATTGATCTGCCATCAATTGATGGCGGGGTCCCGATGCCCGTGCCTCTTGTTGCCCCTCCAAACACAGCAAAAACGCCCAGGCACCGCACCGCAAGACCTCCCAAGATCCATGTTCGCAGCAAAAGAGTCGCAGGGGTTGGGGAGGAGCATAAGGTCATACCGATGGCAGGCGAAGATGCCACACATGATTGCGGATGTGGATTGCACACGTGATACTGAGCAGTTCGAAAGCTGTGACAGGTTACGAAGTACGGGGGAGAGAAGAAGGGAAGCCAGCTGGAGGAGAGGGAATGGAAGATTAATATTTAGTAGCAGCAGAGACGGCGCAGGGGAAAAGAGGAGTCATAGCAAAACTCCACCCTCCTCTTTCCGCCGGTTCAGGTGGGTGAGGTGGGCAGGCAAAGAGGGAAAAAACAAGCGCAAGGCTACCTGCGGTTATGCCCAAGTCCCAGTCGGTCTCAAGGTTATCCACCTCGTCGCGGGACCCTGCTTGTCTCGTTTTCTGTCTGTCAGCCTGTCTCTCCTGGGAGCAAAAGCCCGCTAATAAAATGGATTTCCAGTGCCGAGTCTTGTTATCAACGAGCCGTCCACAGGCAGAGCGCGATGTGAGTGTGAGAGTCGGATGGATGGCCGACTTCGGCTTGCAATTCGGGCCATCTTCATTGGCGGCTGAGCGATATGAAGCCCTGAGGCCAGGCCAATTACATAACTTCCCGTTGATTGCTCGATAAGGATCGCAACGGGCATGTGCCTTGTGATCTTGTGTTGCAGGGTCCTGGGTGTTACCGGTAAATCAAAGTTGTCATGGGGCGAGACCATCCAGGACAGACACAGAACCGACATAGAACAGCGAGGTCGTAAAGACAAAGGGTGCATTGTTGTACTCGCTACTCGTATATAGTCCATGCATCAAAATAAATCTCATCAATCGTGGTGAAATTGTCCCTCAGTTCGTGACTTTGTCGGTTCCCCTGCCGCCGCCTTCGGCTCTCTCCCAAGACGCGGCATATCAAGGCCGTGTGGGGCAGATCCTGGGCATCTTCCGAGAACGCAGCCAGTGAATCATTCATCAACCCAACGACACGGAAATCCCCCATCACCGTCAACCGACAACGGCCCCCTTGCCTGGACAAACGACATGCCAAAAAAACAGGCTCTCTTCAGATTCAAAGGGGAAACGGTCTCGCCGCGACTTGACTGCTACTCCCTTTCATCAGGCGGATTGGGGGATAAAAAAAAGGGCACCCAGCAAACCCGTTTTGTCGTCTCCAGCCACATGATGCAGCCAGTGCCATGCACCACCACCCTGGCGTTCACCCTCGAAAACCATGATTCTGCTCGCCCAACCCCTCCCTCCACAAAGTGATTTTACCGCCTTTGGTATTTCCCCGAACGCCGTAGCCTGAGATCCATTTAAAGTAAGAAGAAAAAGTCTATGAACCCTCCTCGCCCAACGCCTGCGGGATTCCATCACGGCGTGGGGTTGTCTCGAACCAAACGGCGAACCCGCTTCTCATACTCGGCACGATCCCTCTTAAATAGGTTGTATGCCTCTGCCTGAGCGGGAGATTCGGGGTTTGGGTCGTTGAGGAGATCCTGAATGCCCAGCAGGATTTGCTTCACCGTGATGGCGGGCTTCCATGCCTCCTCCTCGTTGAGGATTGACAGGCAGACCGTGCCGGAGGGGTAGACGTTCGGGTGGAACAGGGGAGGGACAAATTTGCCTGCCAACAAAGGTATCAGCATCAGACTCTACCAGACAAGAAGAGGGTTCCATGCGCTTTGCGCAGCGCTCACACTTGGGGGGCTTGGTGGGATATTCTGCGAACATCAAGACAAGTTAGCGTTGATCACGAGAGCATGGGCTATGGTCGGTCCATGGCCGTGGGCACTCACCGTCAGGAAAAGCGATGACTAGCTTGAAGAGCCCACCGGCCCAGATGGTATTCTCCTTCCCTGGAATTCCGCACTCCCAGTTCTTGACATCGAGGACACCCTCCTTCGTGCGCAGGGGCTTCGCATAAAATCCGAAGGGGTGGTCTCGGCGCCACTGCTTCCTATCCCGGTTTCAGCGTCGACAGTCCACGAGAGCTGCGTACAACCTCACCTCTCCTCTTGTAGTCGGTTCTGACACAGAGCCATGGCTTCGCCGGTGACAATATCGATCAGCGCGTGGATGAGAGAAGGGCGATCGCAGGTGAAAGAAAGGCGGGAATGAGATCGGCGAAGAAGTGAGGCTGCAACTGCCACTAACGAACGAGGGGCTAGATGCGTGAAGAAGTTTGTGCGACGATGGTGGAGAGAAAGATGGAGAAAGAGTCAGGCTCTGGGAGAGGATATCCCAGATGAGTGAAGTGGTCGGTAGCGGTTGTCAGAAGAAAGATGCCGTGTCAAAAGCGCGCGCTGACAAAAAGAATCAGATTGAAGCCGGCGCCTGGTGTTGGGTGCGCATGGATGGAATTCACGAAGCGACGGTCTGGTGGATGAATGATTCGATGCACTGGCCGCCGGAAAAGTGGCGCGGCGGGCAGGCCGGGGCGGTCGGGTAGTCCCTGGCGCTGCCCCAGTCACCCAAGTGCAGCAGGCACCTCAGTGAAAGGCCCAGGCAGTTGTGCTTTGGCGGGGTGACCGCGAGCAGTGAGGGGCTTTAGGTACCTACCTAGGTACCTAGTTGAGGCATCGAGGAACGCCTCGGCTTGGTGGTTGGAGAGCAGCCCACGGCCATCTAATATTGCATACCGATCTTTGGTATTTGATGACTGGTCACCTTGTTACCTGGGTAGCGTCCTAACATCTACAACGCAAAGCCTCATCCTACCTGACCTCTACTTTCTACAGCGTCACCGTCTCTTTTCATCTGAACAGCCGATACCGCCACGTCCGCTTCTGGAAACGATTCTTGCATGTGGGGTTTGCGAGCTTGAGCTTGTGAAGAGCGTTGCGCTTGACAAAAGAGGAGCCACCAACAACAGACCGAGCCAGCATGGACGCAACCAAAGACGCGGAAACTCCGCAGAAGGAGGAGGTCAAGCAGGAGCCAAAAGAGGCAACCAAGGAGGAAGCCAAGGCGGAGATGAAGAAGGATGAGGTGAAGGAGGATATCAAACCCGAGGTTGTCGCACCCACACCCGTCGCCCCTTCATCTGATACTCCCATCCCGATGCCTGACACTCCCGTCTCCGATCCTCCGGTGGCTACTCCTTCAGCGGTAACTCCTGTGCCAGTAGCAGTGGAGTCATCTACAGCTGCGCCCACAGCTGCGTCCCCAGAAGCTGCTGCAGCCGTGACCGCGGACGCGGCGGTGACGGCAGCCGCTGAGAAAGCCGCTGCTCCTTCCGAGGCCAAGAAGCCCGTTGAGGAGGACTTTGAGGATGTTTCAGACCCGGACGAGGACGATCTGGACGATCTAGATGGTATGTTGTACAAAATTCCAGCAGTCGGAAAGTGCTTTGTTTTGCTGACACGTGCCATCAGACATGCTTGATGACTTCTCCACTGTCAAGATAGATTCCAAGAAACCGCCCGAGGTAGCAGCAGGCTCTGGTGCGGCACAGCCTTCAGGAGAGCCGGCCTCTTCAGGCAAGCAGCCAAAGGTCGAGGATGCCTTTTCGGAAGAAGAGTTTGCCAAGCAGCTGCAGGCTGGAATGGCCGACTTGCTGGGTGAGCTTGAGAAATCGGTAAGTGAAAACTTGTGTTTCCCACAGAGGAGATAAAGATTCCAGTTGACAGTTTGCCAGCCCGATATGCAGGCGCAGTTCGAAGACATCTTTAAGCAAATTGCTGCAGCAGAAGGGGCTGGCGATGCCGCTCCCCCCAGCGCCTCGTCCGAAGCCGCCGCCGTCGCCGCTGCTGCTGCTGCTGCCCCCCAGGTCCCGGCAGAAGACGCTTCCTTCCAGGAGACGATCCGGCGGACAATGGAGCGCATGCAGGCCTCCGGGGACCAGGCCACGGCTGCGGCCGCCTCGGGAACCGGCGATGACTTCATGTCCGAGATGCTCAAGCAGCTGTCGTCGGGCGACCTCGGCGCCCTGGGCGGCGAGGGCAGCGAAGAAGAGTTCTCCAAGATGCTCATGGGGATGATGGAGCAGCTTACCAACAAGGAGATCCTCTATGAGCCCATGAAGGAGCTCGACGACAAGTTCCCCGACTGGCTAGCCAAGAACCGCGACAAGACGCCCAAGGACGACCTCAAGCGATATGAAGAGCAGCAGGCCATCGTCCGCGAGATCGTGGCCAAGTTTGAGGAGAAGACATACTCTGATTCGAATGCGGCGGACCGCGAGTTCATTGTGGACAAGATGCAAAAGGTTTGTTCATCCCCCTCCCCCTTACGACGCAAACTTGTGATTCTGACAGCTCCCCTAGATGCAAGCCGCGGGATCACCCCCCTCTGATCTAGTTGGAGATATGGCATCCGCACAGGAAGCTCTCAACCCGTCGGATGAAGCGTGTAATCCTCAGTAGATACCAAGTGTGGATATTCCTTCCAAGTCTCTTTTTACCCTCCCACACGTTGATTTTTACACGGCCCAATCAATATGCCAGTGGTATCGCCCAAAACGCCACCTCCTGGAACCTGGTACAACTCCAACTCCAAAGTGCAAAGCCAAAGGAAAAAGCCAACTAGACGGAATGTCTCGTTCAGGTCATCATCTCATCCCCACCAGAAGTGTCCATCTCATCTTGCAGGTCTTGTCCTGGTCCTTGTTGAGACTGTTCTTGTGCAATGAGCTCAGCAAAGATATCGTCATAGTCTTGGTCAGAAAGTGTTGGAGAAGGTGGTCGGTGCGAGGCTGTTTGCTGTTCCTCGAACGATGCCACCATCGCCTCAAGATGCTCATCTTCGTCCATCATCATCAGCTCGTCCTCCTCGGGAATCTGAGACTGCTCCTGCTGAAATGTCATCGCGTCCTCGATGTCAGCTTCCGAGAATTGTGGAGCGTCACGAGATAGTCGTTCTCGATCCGTCATGTAATTCGTCTTCAAAAACTGCACCGATATTAGCAACAATAGCAAGTTTACCCGTAGAGCGGCACAGCTCACCTGTCCCTCAATGTCCCTCCTCTGCCAGGCCTTATCTTCGCCCTTCTGGCGCACATTCTGGAGAAACAGTCTCCGCCGGCTCTCTTGGGCCTCTTCCCGTTTCCGCACAACGGGGTTCGGTCGCGTCGTACGCGAGGCGAACTTGAACTTGGGGGGCTTGATGGGCGAAGACTGGATCTGTCGCTGCGGAAACGTGTTCTTGTCAATTGGCGAAAGTGGCGACGACGCGCGAACGGGGGAGGACGAGAGCGGCGAGGGTACGGACGGGCGATGGTCCCAGGAGCCGGAGAATATGGGAGCAGGAGCAAACGACAGCATGTTTCTAGCTGATGAGTCCCGGTGTGCGTTCTGCATAGAATAGAGGTTCCAAGAATCGCTTTGTTGCAGCAGCCTCGATGGGGGGTTGATGAAATTGAGGGTCGATGGTTTGAGTGATGCGTGATGCATGTGTTGGTCGTGTAGGTAAAGAGACTCCTGGGACGTCACTGCTTTACGCGCTTCGCGTCGACACGTCATCACGTGCTTCAGCGCAAAACTGCACCAAAAGCGTGGTGGCGAGCTAATTTAGCCGCCTCCGAACATCGCACCCGGGCCCATCCGAAATTCCGAATTAGCCTGGAGGGACGGAGTTGGTCGGTGAATCGGCGCACCGAGCAAAAAAACTGTTCGACCTGGGGCTTGTTGGGCTGGCTCGTTGACGACATGACCTGAGGCGAACTCGCTCCTGGACCCCGATATCCTCCTTTTTTCTTTCTGTTTTCTTTTTTTGCTGGGAATTCGCTGTTGGTTGCTTGTTCCCTACTTAGAATGAGGATCCTCGTCCTAACGAACAATTGTCAACGCTGTTGAGAGACTCGGCCGGCCAAATGAACGTCTTTTCGGTTTCGGCCTTTGCGACCCGTATCGCCTCTCGACCATGGACCTGCTCGGCTTGCCGGAGCCAATTGGTCCGCAGCAGAACCCTCCGACATGTCGGCGCAAAGGGTTTCGCCTCGGGGAGAGGGTCACGGGCTGGCAATGGCGGTAAAACGGGTCCCAGCCGTGCTGTGCTCTTCGCCTCGGCCGGCGCTGCCGCCGCTGGCGCAAGCACCATTGCGTTCACTGACGATATCAAGAACGGATACGAGGCGGCGGAGAGGACAGGCAGAGTCGCAGTTGCGCTCGCCGTATGTATCAATGAGTACGTTTGTATAAGTGGCTGCTTCGGCATTAAGGGGCTTTGGGGCTAACTCGGGACTCACTCGCCAGTTATCGAACAACGTTGAACGCAAGGGAGACGACGGCGGGCGAGGAAGAGCGAGAGAAGATGCTAAGCGCATGCCACAAAAGATGCGCTGAGCGTACTCTGGTTGTTTTGGAAAAGAATGGTGGCATATTTATCAAGCTGGGCCAGCATCTGGTATAAATCCGAACCTTTGCTCCGATCGCCAGCAGAAGCCCCGGCTAACAGAGCGCGCCCCTGCAGAGCGCCATGAACTACCTCCTACCCCCCGAGTGGACGACTACGTTTATACCGCTGCAGGACAAATGTCCTGTGTCCTCGTTTGAGCTGGTCGACAACATGTTTCGCCAGGACACCGGCCAAGACCTCTGGGACTACTTCTCCGACTTCGCCCCAGAGCCCATCGGCGCCGCCTCTCTTGCCCAAGTGCACCTGGCAACCATCAAGGGCTCGGGACGGAAGGTTGCGGTCAAGGTTCAGCATCCCGAGCTGGAGGCGTGGGCTCCACTGGACCTCGCCCTTACCCGGTATACGTTTTCGACCCTGAAGCGATTCTTTCCCGAATACGACCTCGAGTGGTTGTCTGCCGAGATGGACGTCTCCCTCCCTAAAGAGTTGGACTTTCAGGAGGAGGCGAACAACGCCCGCCGTATGCAGGAGCACTTTGCCAAGATGCCCGAGCTGCCCCTGGTTATCCCAGAGGTCATCTGGGCCAAGAAGCGGATCCTTGTCATGGCCTGCGAGTCTGGACACCGTCTCGATGACCTCGAGTTCCTGGATAGCAACGGCATCGACCGTGACGAGGTGTCGGCGACACTGGCCCGCATCTTCAACGAGATGATCTTTGGCAACGGCGCGCCCCTGCACTGCGACCCGCACGGCGGCAACATCGCCATCCGCAAGAACACCTCCAGGCGGTCTCTGGGGCGCGGCCCCAACTTTGACGTGATCCTGTACGACCACGGCCTCTATCGCGACATTGATCTTCCCCTGCGACGATCATACGCCAAGATGTGGCTCGCGGTCATCGACGGCGACATGGACCGCATGAGGAAGTACGCGCACGAGGTGGCCGGCATAGAAGACAAGGACTTCCC
Organism: Fusarium albidum; assembly: GCA_013618265.1. Lineage (NCBI taxonomy): Eukaryota > Fungi > Ascomycota > Sordariomycetes > Hypocreales > Nectriaceae > Fusarium > Fusarium albidum. Next base: position 8,840 of record JABFEP010002090.1, read on the forward strand.
CCTGTTCGCATCAGCCATCACCGGCCGCGACTACAGCATCGTCAGCCAGTCCGGCTCCATCCTCCGGACCCGCTCAGCTGACGAGGAAAAGTCGATGAGCGGCGCCCTGCAGGAGGGTCTCATCGTGGACCTCGTCCAGCTCCTCAGCCGCGTACCCCGGATCATCCTCCTCATCCTCAAGACGAACGACCTGACGCGCAGTCTGGACGAGAACCTCCAGACACGGCAGGGTCCCATCCGCTCCTTCATGATCCTTGCGCGATACTGCACTCGGACGGTCTTTCATGAGCGGCTGGAGGATATCCGCCGCAGCGGCTCGCTTTTCTGGCCGCCGAACGCCATACGGGTGTTTGCGGCGTGGGTTGGCTATGTGCGTGTCGAAATCAAGCTAGAGGCGTTTGAGATGTGGCTGTTGGCGAAGCGGATGCTGGGCTTGCGGAGCGTGGAGTTTCGGGGGCGGCATTGTAAAAAGGGATATACCTCTAGAATATAGCATACATGGACCTAGAACAGTACCTAATGGTATTTCGAGAGACGGAGATGAAGCTCATGGACCGTCATTAGAGGCTGCCGGGATCATAGCTACGTATCGGTATAATCCCGGGAGCCTGCAGACAAGGTACTTTGGTGCATTCGCTTATTGCCGTGCGGAGATGATAATCCGAGATCTGGTATGGGGTGCCCCACCCAATGGCCAAACGACCTAATGAGGTACCTTGTCTTAAGGCTCAAGAGACATGAAAGCACGAGGATCAACTAGATTGCCTAGTTCCGTTAGATTGAAACCTTAGATCCTTCATTATTGTACGCACCTGCCTTGTGTTCAGCTGCTGACCACCTCCAGGCACCAACTCGCGCTAGCCAAGCAAGGCCCAGCTTGGTATAACGACCTGTGAGACAGTAATTACATCCTCGACCTATTATCCTCTTCATCTCTCAATTGACCCAATTCAACAAGCAGAAAGAATGACCCTCCTTTCTCTGCCGCAGGAGTTGATCCTCCACATCACCAAGCAGCTCCCCCTTCCGGATGTCGAGACCCTGGCCCAGACCTTCAACAGACACCTGTACAACCTCTGCATCCCGTCCCTGACCAAGCGGATCGCGGCCCGAAAGCATGCCAAGCGCATGCGCACCTTGTTCGGCGACGCAACCTTCACCGCCAACGTCGAGAACGATCTGAACGATGAAGCCGCCCAGCTCCTAGGCCTCGAGTCCGCGGACGATGTGCGGCCCATCGACTCGCCGCCGAACCTCGACTACCTGGGCCTCAACGGGGATCTCTCATGGCTGGAGCCTCGCGACGAGTTCTCAGCCTCGGAGGTAGCCGTGTACCGCCGGGATCCGGCGGCCAAGACCTCCGCGCTCGTGCAAAAGATCATCTCCGACTGCGAGAGGCTGGGCCTGGAGCTGCCGGACGGCTTCGTCGAGTTCATGAGCAGCGAGGCGCTGCAGGCCTGCGTCCCGTCCTCGCAGTCGGCCTTCTTCACCCTCGGCGAGGACGGCCTGCGCAAGTGCCCGGCGTCGGTGGACGACGGCGCTGGGGGCTACCTGATCCGCATCCTCGCCGACCAGCAGTGGTGCTACGTCTGGAACCTCTACCTGTGCCCGGGGGGCCACGCCGTCCTGGGCGGCGCTCCCGATGTCAACGCCGACGCCGAGGAGGCTGCCGAGGACCTCCTGCTAGACGATGCCACGACCGAGGACGAGGTCAACCAGGCCAAGGAGGAAGGAAACCCGCTGGCATCCGTGAGCCACGGCGACCTGGCCCTGCACGGCACCAGCTTCGAGGAGTTTCTGGCGACCACCTATTACGAGGAGTGTTTGTGGTTCGTGCTGAACGACGACTGGGAAGTGACCCAGGCCCTGAGGGACTATGTCGCGAATACCTACAACAAGAGAGAAAACAGGCCGGCAGACGCCACCAAATAGTCGTTATCCTCGGTGTGTCTGCCAATAACAAGCAACGGTTCCGTGGTCTAGTTGGT
>JABFEP010002093.1:0-10237 GCA_013618265.1 Fusarium albidum
CATTTCCCCCAACTCACGTTCTTGCCCTCGGGGATGGTGCTCAGATCGACCTCAACCTTGGCCATGGCCAGGACGTCGGCGGAGGCGGACATGTTGACCAGGAACTCTATGAAAGCAGGGTCAGCAACCATCAATTGGCCATCCCGGACGCCTTGCCATGCGCGGAGAGCGCCAATTGCAGCTCAATGGCAAGGCAATGGCAAGGCAATGGCGCGGGGTTTCCAAGAATAAATCACCCACCTTGAACGGTGCTCTTGGCACCAGCGGCGCTCACGGCACCGAGGGCGCCGACCATGAAGTAGGAGATGAGCTTGTTCTTGCCCTCGCCCTTGGAGGAAACGTACTTTCCAAAGTCGGGGATCTTGGCGCCCTTGGTCTCGCCCCTGAAGGGGCTCGAGTAGGCGGCCGAGGCGGCGGCGCTGTCGGGGCGGACGGCGGTGGTGCTGAGGGCGCGCACGGTAGGGACGGCTGGCCTGGTAGCTGCGCGCAGGCAGACGCGGGAAGCGGTCGCAAGGGTCGCCATCGTGAGGGATCGTGGGGTGCGGCGTTGCGAGGTGGGAGAGGTCGTCCAAGGGAAGGTTGAGGTCTTTTCCTTGGTGGCATCGGCTGATGATGCTTTGCCGAAAGTTTTGGGTCAAAAGTGCGGCCTCAGGCTGCAAGTCAGGTTCGAGCTCGGAAATTGACGTGTCGCCATTGGCCCGGCCACTTTCGGGTGGGGCTTCCGGGCTCTCCCGGGCATCTGGGGCTCTGGGAACCTGCTCCAGCTTTCAGCCATCACGAAGATTCGAAGGGAAAGGGGAAGCCGTTGTCATGTAGGGGGGTACAATTTGGGTTTGAGATATTGGGTAATTGATTTTCAACCAAATTGGCCCCATTATTCACATCTAAGACGGCTCAATGGGTCATAGTTCGTCGTCGCCTTGAAGCCTTGAACATCTGACCAATCACCGTCGACCCTTTCGCCCTTTCTAATGTTCAAGTGAGCTTTGGCGAGTCTGGTGTCTGTACGGATATAGATCATCCATCATCGGCCAACAACACAATGCCCGTCCTGTACATCTAATTCCCTTCATCATCGTCGTTTTAGTGCATCCTCCTCAGCTGTTCAACCAAGTTACGCATGTCCTCCACCGTCGGCCCAAGTCCCTCACACACCAACTCCTGCTTCCCTTCATCCATGTCTAGGAATCTCTCTACCATCTCCCCGTCTATGAAGCGATACGGTGCCTCACTCTCCCGGTTATCATTACGGAACGAACGCCATATCTTGAATTCAATGCCTCCCGGTGCGTGGATGTACTCTTCCATCCTCGATTGAAATGTCATTAGAAGGTCTTGATACTGTGGTGCAATATCTCCGTAAAGATACAGCGAACCTTCAGCCTGGTAAATTGTTAGCTCCAAGACGGTATGCCATGAAGCAGAGGAACAGGTACTCACCGAACCGAGGAATGCCCTTGGGTGGACAATTGCGTTGTCTACTTCCGGGACATGAAGCTTCCGGATGCGGTTGATCTGCTCCCCAATGTTCATCTCGCTCGTCAACTCCAATCGAAGGCGGTCTTGTTCCGTGGGAGCCTCCCCATTACGCTGGAGAACAATGAGATTCCCATAGGAGTCAGCCTCCAGCCATCTTTCTCCTTCCAAGTGACAGACTGCGGTGGTCCAAATAGGCTCGAAATGTCTTGCCCGCTCCACTAACTGGGCCTTGTTCCCATCCCGGGGCGGAATGAATTCGACCAGAGATAGCGACTGCATCAGATCGCCTACCCCAATCATGTTCTCCGAGATGTCGAGATCTATTGGCAATGCAGCCGGTCGGTAGGCTGCAAGCTTTTGGAGGGAGCCGGAACTGCTCGTCTCTTGCGTATAGCTGTAAACAACGACGGTCTTGGAGAGTCCTGCAACAAGGTAGTCATCGATCAGGCCCAAGCACCGACAAGGTCCTTTCAGATTGTGAGAAACAATCTGGGATATCTGGCGATTTTCGTCAACGCCAAGGACCAGAATTCGGCCGAGAGTGCCGTTTGGATCCTGGACTTGGCCGTCGTTGATGAAGCTCGTCCCGACGATGAATCGTTCAGTGGGACTCCCACCAACGTCGGGAAGCTCAGCACGAATCACGCACTCGACGATTTCCAGGGTGTTTGAGGCGCTCAACAAGAAAGGCTTCCCCAACTCTTTGAAGACGATCTCATCAACAAGCCTGAACGAACTCGTGATAACTTCCTCGTTGCCGGCAAGCTCCTTTCGAATGGAGCCTAAACCAAATGCCTTCAAGCCTGGGGAGTATGCCACCCGCCTGACGGTTTCCTGGACTGGCAAGGCCTTCACGTGGGTGAGACGCTCCTTGTCGACATGGCAGATCCGGATGTGCTCGTCGGTGGATAAGACGATCGAGTCTGGGAAAGCGTGCGAATCAAACGGAGCAACAAATGTAGCGTCATCGGCAGTTGTGGCCGAGAATATGATACGGCCTTCGGAGCTGTAAATGAGGCTTGCATGCTCAGTTGTTGCAAAGACGTTGCATGTGCCATCTTCTTGGGGCAAGATGTGTAGCCGAGCAGGGTTGCTGCCCAACGTTACACTCTTGCGACCAGAGACGGCAAAACCCTTAGTAGACACGTTGAATGTCACAACATTTCCATCTTCCATCGCAATGAGTAGCGTCGGGCCGGCCATGTCGGGCGGGTGAAGCTGAACAAGGGCAATGTCTCGTGGAACAGTGGCACTGTCCTCGGTCTGCCTCATGGATTCTCCGTGGAGTGGCTGTAACGATGCCAGATCCATCAACGAAATCCGACCAGAAGACCACCACCCAACAACGCCGAGATCTGGCGGATCCCGGGCGGCGTGGATGCATGATATTTGATCTGGCTGCTGTGAGATGCTGTCATTCTGTGTTTTCTGGACGTTCGCTGCCAAGTTCTGGAGGAGGTTCAACGACACAAGCAGTGTCCCATCGACGGATAGCAAGGCCCATTTGCTGTTTGCCGACGCCCTTGTGATGCTTTTCCCGCTCGGAACGTCCCATCTGCTAAGGGCAATGCCACTCTCTGGATCGAGCAATACGGCTGCCTTTTGCGTGATCTGGAGTAGTTGCCCAGAAGGGAGGTTTGCTGCCAACAGCGTTTCTGTGTCCTGTTCCATGCCCTGAAAAGAGTACACCTCATCGATTTCCCCATCGTCATCGAAGCTCAGGATTCTCGTCTCCGTGACAGTAGAGACAACAAGCGTATCTACCAGGTCGGAGCCATAGGATCGCAAGGTAAACAACCCTCTCGTCCCGTCTAGCTCGTCGAGAATTCCCCTATCCTCAAGGCCAACGCCACTTCGAATGCTCCGAAGGCTTCCATCTCGATACGCGCCGCAGCCTACGACTATGCGCGACTGTCCCGAGGAAAATGCATTTCCAGCCTGGATGTCGCCTTCTCTGTTGCCCATATCCATGATGGAAAAGTCCAGAATAGGTGCATTGTTCGAGAGTGATTTTGCCAGAAAGACAGAGTTAGTTGCCGGATCGATTTGATAGAGCTGGGAATCGCCGTGATGTGAGGCAACAAAGAGGGTGTCGTTGCCCATGTAAACCAGGCTAGAGGCCCTTGAGGTGATGACAGGGGATTGTCTCAACTTCAGTGGCTGGAGTGTCATGCCCGTCACAACGACACCCGTTGCTTCGAGTATCGTCTCGATCGTCAACAAGTCTAGTCGGCCATAATCGTCGGCCAAAAAGTAGCGGGTCCCATCGTACTCGGCCCATGCCACGAAAATCCTTGGGTCTGTCAGCGCTGACGAAACGCTTCTATGTGTCAAGCCATCAAAATAGGTGAGCAGCGTCTCGCCAATAACAAGTAGACCGCCCAGGTGAGCCTTGGCTCCCTCCGTATTTCGAACATGATAGCGCTTCTCCTCATCCAAGGGAACGGGGATCAGCATGGAGGCGTAGGGATCGGGAATAACGACGTCGAGTTCTCGATCTTTATGGGGATCAAATTTGGACACCACGCCGCCTTTGTCGTCATGCGTGAGCCGGTATATGGCCAGTCGAGCTTCCTCCTGCTCCAGCTGGGCCTTGTACAGAAAGGCGATAGTTGGATGGCCGGTGCGGCTGTGAAGAAATGTGCTCGCCTTCATGAAAAGCTCGGTGAGTCTAACCTGGTCAAGCATCTCCAGCTTATTCGTAGAACCCTTCCGCGTTGGAAGCCGAAAGACGTTGAGCACCCCCTCCCAAAGATGCATTGCCAGAAAACGTCCCGTCGGGTCCACCAGGCATTTGTTCTGGCTTTGCGAGTGGCGCATGTAGGGTTCTGATATATCCTCAATCACTCGCTCCATAGTGTCGAGTTGCTTGGTCTCGGGATTCCAGGCAACATTGAAGTAGTGGAGTCGATCAGTGCCGATGAAGAGCATGTCGGTCTCGGAGCCTTTGGGCCGCAAGCGCTGCAGCATTGATACTGTGCCATGGATGAGCTTCGTGTGCAGGCATGTGATGCCCTCTTCCGAGATGCGCCATATCTCTAGCCGGTTCGCTTTGCTATGGAGTCCTGATCAGAATCTCTTCAAGGCGTCATCGGGAACGAGGAGCTCTTACGCGACAACCAGGTCGTCGATATCAGCAGAAAGCACGTTTGCCCGGAGCGCATGCCGGATGCTGGTGGGTCTGTGAATAGGCGCGACGTACGCCATGGTGTCTCATCTAGTGATAGAGCAGAAAGGATAGGAGGAGATGTTGGTGGAGGTTGCGCTCGACGAGAGCTATCCCGACAGCTCCATGGAGGTTGGGCGGCCGTCTGCTCGAGAGGTGAAGTGCGTCACTGGCAACCGGAGTTAGGACGGACTTCAGAAGCTGCAGTGGGGGCCGGCGCTAAAAGCCCCGCGAACCCGCTACCTAACTAACTACCTAGGTATTGGAATGGAAGCCAGCCTCAACCACATCTACCTTCATTGATGGCAAGATCAACCACTTGCCATCAGGCAAACTGATTTCCTCGTTCTTTATATCAAGTTGAAAATAGCGAGGGTATCCCCCCCATCCACCCATCGGGATGCGGCTCTAACATGACGGATACTCGGCAATCTGCCGTCAATGACCCGATTGTAGAGACAGAGAAAATGATGATTCTCACTCAAACATCTTCATATATTTTAGCCCTTTCCTTCTTCTTGCTCAGGTAGTATCTTAGCAACCTTCCCTACGGACTCAGCTTAGCAGGAATAATACTCGCTGGACGATGAGGCAAGCACGAAGAGTTTCTCTCACCTCCGACATGGAAGGAAGGACTATCGGCAAAGCTCTTGCCTAGCTAATTAGACGGATTCCGTGCGGAATAAAAAATCAGAAACCCTAACACATCTTTCAAGTGACGACTCGGGAGTGTTCCAGGCCCTACTGGTTTCGCCATGTACCCATTCTCAAGCATCCTTCCTCAACAGGTGTTTAGGACCTCGGTATGAGTCCCGACACGAATGCTAGACGTGCAAGCGTTGGAGACTACGCCCTTTCGCAGCAATGCTTCCACGGCTGCCAGAGCGCTCCATTCCGATTGCAGGACCATCTTCCCCAGCTTCAATCTGCCCTCCTCCCTGTAGGGCCTGACAACTTGGTTCACCAACCAGGCCTTGTTGATTTGGATCTTCCAGACGCCGAGATACAAGTAGATCGCCTCGCCGACGATGAAGCATGTTCAATCCCAACTGACCCAGCCGTGCCGAGCGGAGCAGTATTCCCATGCCTAGGCGAAACGAAGCAGCTTCGATTCGCACCAGAGTCGATGGATCTAGGGTGCAATCTAGACAAAGATCTTGAAAGATACTCGCATGATTTACACCTCAAACGCTCGTGCAATATACTCGGCGAATGGCTCCCGCTGGCCCCCGTCAGCACTGAAAAGGACGAAGGACTCGTGTTTCCATCAACCACCTCACGATGGCAGCTGTTGGCGTTGCGAGAGCTAGAACGCGAGACTATACCCGGCGCTGGAGAGGTCATAAAGTTGCTAGACAAGGAAAACTTGTTGAATCAAAAAAATCAAGTGACATGGCAGCAAGAACTGTTTTCATCGCCCGAGGTTAGTGAAATTGGCTTCAAGAGAGACTTGTCTAACATTGATAGGAACCGAGACGCCTTGCCGAACGCCTTTCTCTGCCCCTCTCTCCAGCCCCAGGCTTGGACGACCCCTTCATCCCGAGACCCGAGGTTCTGGTGATAGACTTGACTTCAGAACCGAGTAGCCCCGTTGGCCAGTCTGTCGAAAAGCTGCAAACGCAGGTGCAAAACGACAGATTGGACTCAGAACTAGCCGTTCCCTCGACTGTGTCCGGCTCTCCTCCTTCGCCCCGGACCGTTCTTCTGGACACAGCAGCGTGGAAGGCTTCGGAGCTCAAATTGGATGTGCCCCTGATAACCTCAAGCCCTGGAGATCCTCAAAAATACAATCCCCATGGGGATTCTTTGTTCGGAGATGTGAACCATAAGGAATTATTTCAAAACCAGGAGGAGTCGGGCGGGTTTTTCGACGACGCCATGTTGGCCGTGCTGGATGGATATCGAGATCAAGCTGATCAGATGGTGGAAAACGAACGGCTAAACCCAGCAGACTCGGCCCTGAGAATGCAGATTCCAGCACTTGATTTTGACATCCCTGAACCCGAATGGGCCAGGCACGCATCAACCTCCCGGATTCAACTCTCCTGGCTGCAGGAGAATCTTCCCTCTACTTTCCAATTCCCTCATCCGCTCCGGCTAATTCGCCAAGAGGTTTCTCTCAAGTGGACACCCATACCTCCTAGAAGCGGTCGAGTTTCACTAAAGGAGTCCTCGGTACAGCTGGGGCAAGGGAGCAAGAAACTCCTGACACTGACTCCGAGTCGAATGTGCAGCGGTGACTATGTCACCAAACCGTCAGGATTGAGGATTCTTCAACTTTCAGAGTACGAAGAAATGGACTTTGAGATGTCATCGCCTGAAGCATCTCATACGACGGTGCTTCAAGAAGCCTCTCATGGCATTCAGCAGCCGGAAAAGCCAACTGCTACACGCGGCGTGCCATCTCTGGATGAATTGCTCAGATCCAGTCGCCGACCAGAGCGCAAATCCTCGAGGAGGAAGTTTGGAGACGACTCCATGGGTCTCCTTCTGGATTCAAATGATCCCAGTGCCACCAGCCAGTTGCTGTCTGCCTTTATCGAGCTTCGACATCCCAAGAAAGCCAGGATAGCCAGCAACTCTACCCAGCCGTCCAGACCCGCGAGACGGCGGCCCCAATCGCCTCCAAGTGACCCCTCGAGTTCCCAAGGTACCGAAGAAGCTGCGAGACATTCAATGGTCGAGGCACCAGTCCCCCAAGTCCATTTACCAATGGAAAAATGCCGATACATTGTATCCATGAATTTAAACCGAGTTGTGTTCACGCACCTGGAAAAGGCCTGGCCACAGGCTGAGCTCGTGGATCGAGACTTCTCCCAGTACAACACAGTCGTGTGGTCCCCTGGATCAGCCCAGCCGAAAGAGGTCGCCTCGCCGTTGGTATTCGAGGTTGACATTTCCCTGTCTCCATCTGCAGGCCTCATCGCAACGACGATGCTCAAGGCCAAGCAAAGGCCCCTCCCTGGCACAAACACCTTGACTCCCCTCCGCGAGCGTGTCCGACAAGTGAGCCGCAAGTACGAATCGCTCTTCATTCTGGTCTCGGAGAACAACCCGATGGGAGAGTACGTCGGCTCTCCAAGCGCATCTGACATTGCCTCGTACACCGACTTTGTGAGCTTCACAGCCAGTCTCCAGTCGGACATCACGACGTACCTGGTCTCGGGCGCCGAGGGTACCCTCTCGAAATGGATCTTGACGCTCATGTGTCGCTATGCTCCTCAAGCAAGCCAGTTCGGGCATTTCCTCGAACACCGCGACACCTCGTGGCAGCTGCTACTGCGTCAGGCCGGGTTGAACATTACTGCGGCGCAGGTCATCTCTGGGCTGCTGCTCGGAGAACACGGCAACCTGGGACTGGTCCGCTTCCTCGCCATGACCATGGACGAAAGAGTCTCGAGGTTTGGCCGGATAATGGGAGGCGAAACGGCACTAAGGAATGCTTCGAGGGTGTTGGACCGACCATGGGTGTAAAGTGCGCTGGTTACACCCCAGTGCGGAGCGATGCTCCCGAGACTAATATTCTGCCGTTCTTCTTCTTTTTTGTGGCGGTGTTTATAGAGCGACACAAGATCTTGCTCATGTTCTCATATGCTGATGATATGTCGACCGTCTTGTGACGGACGAGCAAAGACAGATAAGTCGTTAAAAAAAGTCCCATCTGGAGGCACATGAACAGATCTGATTTTGAAGCTTCGGGGAATCACCCTCTTGAGCCTCACACTGCATCACACATGACGAGACGCGCGCCAACCCCGGCGGCGAAGCGGCTTCTATTTTCATGCCCCTCCCCGGTTTGCCATTCTATGTCTAATCATGCAAGCATACCAAATTCTAGGGGAACAGGTCTGATGTTTTGATGAAAGAAATCATGGAACCACGAGGTATATGGACGCACTCAACACACCTCCCACATGGGACGAGGCATCGTTTGTAGGGGTGACTTGCCCTCCGTCTTCAGCCCAACGTAGACGACCCGGCGGGATGGATTCGTGAGTGTGACGGACCGGGATGCGAGGCCGTAGTAGTCCGAGATGGAGTGCGTGAGCCATCGTCTTTTTTTTGACGCGCAATCGTTAGTAGCAAACACTTTTTTTCCCCTCACACCTGAGCTGTGCGTTGGAGGAGGGGGATGGATACTCACTTGAAGGCGGAGCTCTCGTCTGTGCCAAACGAGTCAAACACCATGCCCGAGTCGACAGTCTCGTGCGAGACCTCGCGGTGCGCATGCTTCCACCTCGCCTTCTTCTCCTGCAGCTCCCTCATGGCGCCGTTCCTGCCGACAAAGACAATCTCCTCGTCCTCCGAGTCCATGTCCTCGGCCGCGCTGTCCACATCCGGATCGGCGGGCGGCTCGCTGGCTGCCGTCGTCGACGCCGCCGCCGCCGCCTGCTGCTGCTGCTGCTGCTGCTGGTTGCCCTGGAGGAACTGCCTGATGGGCTCCTCGAGGGCGCGCACCCAGGTGCGCACGACGGGGCTGCGCTTGGCCGCCTCTCGCAGGTCGCGCGGCACCTCGCCGGGGCCGAGGCCCGTGGCGCTCCCGGCCTGGAGCTGCTGCTTCTTGCGCGCGGCCTGGAGGCGGCTGGTCTTGTCCTCGACGCGCTGGCGGACGCCGCGGTCCCAGAACTGGGCGAGCTGGTAGGGCACGCGGTGGATCGGGTGCGTGGGATGGACCTCGTAGTCCGAGGGCAGGGGGGGCTGTACGTTGGGGACGTGCATGAGGCGGTCTGTCGAGGTAGGCGTGAAAAAGAATTCCCATGATCAGCAACGACCTTTGACTAATAAAAAGAAGGACCCGACAGAAAGGCCCCAGGGAAGCAGTAGATAGATCATGCCATACCGTTCTCCCAGCGTCTCCGCTGGCGACTCCCCTCCTTGCCCTTCAGAATCGCCTCTCGGCTGCGCTGGCTATCCCTCCTGGACGGCGGCCGCCTCAGGTGATGGGGGCCTGGGGCGGCCTCGCCATCGGCAAAGTCGACCTTGGGCTTTGCCGAGTCCTGCTTGACCTTGGAGGGTTCGTCGATGGGGATGGCGAGCGGGGTGCCGGTGCCGCGGGCGACGGGGGAGACGCTGAGGGATTGGAGAGCCGAGATGGTCCAGGCGTCGATGTCGATGGCCGACTTGGTCACGGGGGTAGGCGGGCTCTGGATCTGGATGGCCGACACTGAAGTGGCCGCTGCGGCTGCGGTAGCCTCGGGCTGCTGGCCCGGTGGAGGGACTGCGCTGTAGATAGCCATGATGATGATAAGATGAACAGACTGGCGATAAGGACCCCGCTGTTGACGATAGTAGCTAGAGAGACAGAGAGAGAGAGAGAGAGAGAGAGAGAGAGAGAGAGAGAGAAGGGAATCTAGGTGGATGCGCCGGATGGCAATGGCAATCTGAGAGGAAGAATACCTCGTAGGGGATGCTTTAGGTGTTGAAGAAGAAGAGAACTTGAGGGCAATACTTGAGAGATGATGGACGTTGGTGGTGGTGGTGGTTCATCTGACGGGATGAATCACAGTGTGTCATCTTGGGCTCGTGCGTATCGATTTCCCCAATGCGGGAGAGGGCATCCAATCGCCGGAGAGATGAACCACCACCACCACC
>JABFEP010002095.1:0-11838 GCA_013618265.1 Fusarium albidum
CTATTTGATAGGGTTTCTTGCCGCAGATGGAGACAATTAGTGAATCTATATAGTCATGAACTTGGTCATCACGAGTAATCTCTTGGTTTCTAAAGTGAGGTCTTGGAAGGCGCATGTCCATTCATATGAAGCCTCGGTCGGGTCAAGGGAACCCCCCATGATGCCTTGTACACGACATGATGATCCCCTTTTACTTCTACCCCTGCTTCACTAGTTGCCCCACTTTTTTCGACGTCGACAGAACTCACATCCCATCCTTGTACCCGACTCACTTACACCGTCACCAGTCGATCCCAGTTCTCATTCCAGGTTAAAACCAGCGTGGACCAACCCAACAATGTCTTTCATCCTTCGTCTTCTCAATTTCACCCATCATGGCCCTCCTCCTCCTCCTCGGGCTCGCCCACGCAGCCCCCGTCAAAATCCCCGGCGCAACCCTCAACGGGCTCGACCAAGACGACGTCGAGTCCTTCAGCGGCATCCCGTTCGCCAAGCCCCCTATTGGATCCCTCCGGCTACGTCCCCCAGAGCGATTCACTGATCCTCTGGGCGACTTTGACGCTACAAAGCCAGCCGGTGCATGTGCCCAGATGCTCACGTCTGTAGAGGACGAGGAGTACCTGCTCAGGCTGTTTGGGAATATTGCCAACCTCCCCTTCACGCAGAACGCCACTGGCCAGAGCGAGGACTGCCTGACCATTACTGTTCAGCGTCCAAAGGGGACTCTGCCCGACGCCAAGCTACCAGTCATGTTCTACATCTACGGCGGTGGATACCAGGTATGTCTCTCTAATCATGATAGACGTCGCTCACGTCTTAGCTCGGCTGGTCATCCATGTACGACGGCACAGGCCTCGTCCAGCACGGCATCGACACTGGCAGACCATTCATCTACGTCGTCGCCAACTACCGCGTCAACGGGTTCGGCTTCCTCCCCGGAAAAGAGGTCAAGCGCTCCGGCGCCAGTAACCTCGGCCTCCTCGACCAGCGCCTCGCCCTCGAATGGGTCGCCGACCACATCGCCTCCTTCGGGGGGGATTCCTCCAAGGTGACTGTCTGGGGCGAATCTGCCGGTGCCTGGTCCGTGTTCAACCAAATGTCCCTGTACGGGGGGAAGCGCAAGTATAAAGGGGAGGACCTGTTCCGCGGCGCCATCATGGCTTCCGGGGGGGTTCTTCCCTCTCAGGCTATCGACTCGCCCAAGGCGCAAGAGGCGTATGACCGTGTGGTTCAGCACGCGGGGTGCGACGACGCGGACGATACGCTCGAGTGTCTGCGGCAGGTCAACTACACGACTTATCTCAACGCCGTGTCCTCAGCACCGAGCATGCTATCCTACACGGCGCTGGGGCTGACTTATATACCTAGACCGGATGGTCATGTCCTGCCGGATAGCGCCGAGGTTCTCGCAGCTCAGGGTAGTTACATCCGCGTTCCGGTCATTACGGGAAACCAGGAAGACGAGGGGACGCTGTTTTCTGTGTTCCAGAAGAATCTGACCACGGCTGAGGCACTGGTAGATTATCTCCAGCGGTACTACTACGCCGGTGCGTCGAGGTCTGAACTCGTCGAGCTCATCAACACATATGGTCAAGGGATGGATGCCGTGACGCAGAATAGTCCGTATGGGACGGGCACCCAGAACGAGATCTTTCCTGGGTACAAACGCCGTGCTGCCCTCATCGGCGACCTATTCTTTACTCTCACCCGACGACTCTTTCTCACCGCTGCGCATAGTCGGGAGGATTCCCTTCCAAGCTGGGCATACATGGCTTCTTACGATGCAGGCACTCCCATCTTGGGCACTTTTCACGGCGGCGATATCCTGCAGGTGTTTTTGGGCATCAAGGATAACTACGCGGCGAGGAGCATCCGTACTCACTTTGTCAACTTTCTGTGGCACCTCGACCCGAATGGCAATGGCACCAGACGGTATCCTTTCTGGCCGAGGTGGGAGGATGGGAAGAGGCTCATGCGGTTCTACTCGGATCGGTCGGAGACTGTCTCGGATGACTTTAGGGGGGACTCGTTTGACTGGATTACGAAACATGTCGAGGCTGTGCGGCTGTAGGATGATGTTTATGGGGGGATAGGTTATGCTTGTGTTTATGCATAGTAATATGTTGTCAACTGATAATTGATCCGGCTGATCCGAAGGTGATCAGATCCCTATTCGACCTTACATTGGCTGCACCGTATACATAGTCATCTATAGCTGGCCCGCAATTCCCACTACCGCTCGCCAATGCCGTATATCGGGGAAGCTAGGGCCTGGGAACCCCGACCCGTATCTAGAGCGCTATTGAAACACAACTAGAAGCTGTAGCCGCGGCGCTAGGGCCAATCGAGGCGATACTGGCGCTGCATCACCGCCTCGACTCTTCCCTGCAACGACACTGCGGTCGCTTTACCGAGAAGGGTCAAAGAAATGCAATGTCGTTCTGCATGCGTCGTATATCACTTGCCAAGAATGGTCAAAGAAATGCAGTCATGAGTCGACATGGTATATAAACTTGGTCTATGTCCAGTTCCAAGGTTGAGTTCCAAGCTCGATTCCATCATGGCTCGCATCTTGACACTCTTCATCGGCCTTCTGGCCACCCTGACCCCCGTCCTAGGGGTCAAGCCCGCAGACGTGGTCTTTTACAACGGCAGCATCTACACCATGTCCCCCTCCAACAAGGTCACCGCCATGGCCATCCGCGACGGCCGCATCGCCTACGTCGGCACCGAGAAGCGCCTGCAGGAGCACATCGGCACGGGGACAAAAGTCGTCGACCTCGACGGCAAGATGGCCATGCCCGGGCTGGTCGACTCCCACATTCACATCCTCTCGGGGGGTCTCTTCCTGCTCAAGTGCGACCTCAGCTACCAGACGCTGCCCCTGGAGGACGTCATCGAGCACATCCAGGGGTGCATCGACGCCGAGGAGGAAAAGACCGACGACGACTGGCTCGAGGTGGTCAGCATGGATTACCCGGGGCTCGTGGACAAGAGCGGCGACGTGGGCAAGGTGCAGCTGGACAGGCTGGATACAAAGAGGCCCGTCATCATCCGTTCGAGCGACTACCATACCATCCTGGCAAACTCGCGTGCGCTGGAACTATCAAACATTGATGAAAACACTCAAGATCCTGCTGGTGGCAAGATTGTGCGTCTGCCAGGAAGCAAGGAACCCTCTGGTGTTCTCCAGGACGACGCATCCAGTCTCCTCGCTGGACCCCCGCCGCCAACAGAGCAAGAAAACATCCAAGCTGGCAACGCCGCTCTCAAACTCCTCCGTGAAGCGGGAATCACAACTTTTCAGGAAGCTGCAGCTGGCAAGGAACACCACGCCGTGTTTAGCGCAATCAACAAGGCCGGCGGTCTCAGCTCCCGTGCCTACTTTGACTACCGCATAGAAGCCCCGGCATCTCTCGACAAGGTCTCTTCTCTGGTCGACGACACGGTCAAGTTGATCACCGGCTTCAACAACAAGTCTGCCATCGGGGTAAAACCCTCTCTCAAGTGGCAAGCCATCAAGGCCTTTATCGACGGCGTCATCACCTATCCCGCCAACACGGCCGCCCTGATCGAGCCTTACTGGGTTCCTGTGAATGCGTCAGATCCAGATGGAAAGTGGGCTCCTGATGAGAAGTCTCTGAACAATCCATACTGGAAACCCGAGGTTCTTTCCAAGACTCTGGAGTTGCTCTTCCTCAGTGGTATAGATGCCCAGCTTCACACTGACGGCGACCTCGCTGTTCGAGTCGCCCTCGACGCCGCCGAGTCGTTCCGTGAAAAGTTCCCCAAGAGGGACTTTAGGCTAGGCCTCGCCCACGACGAGCTCTCCCACGAGGAGGACTGGCCGCGGTTCTCCAAGCTCGGCGTCGACCCCATCGTCAGCTACCAGTGGGCGCAGCTCAGCTCGTCTTATATCCCCAGCACGTTCAAGTCCCTAGCAGACTACCGCAAAGACAATCTCCAAGCCTGGGCCGAGTTTGAATCCGCTGGACGACCGCTCGTATACGGAAGTGACTGGCCTGTAAGTTTTTACTTCTCAGATTCCAATACTTGGTTCTCATCTAACATCGCAGATCGACCCCCTTGATGAATTCCTCGCTCTCAAAGTAGCCGTGACTCGATCCGGCGATTCCAAGAACCCAAACTCTCCCGCCTCCCGCGGCCCTCCCTTTGACGGCGTCTTCCCCGGCAGCGGCATATCTCGCGCATCAGCCCTCCGCTCCATCACCATCAACGGCGCGCGCTTCCTCCGCGCAGATAAACACATTGGATCTCTGGAAGTGGGCAAGCTAGCCGACGTCATTGTCCTGCAGAACAACTTCTTCGAGGTTCCTGAAGAAGAACTGGGCCGGCAAAAGGTTCTGCTTACAATGGTTGGCGGCGAGACCCTCTATGTAGCAGACGACCACAAGTTTGGCAGCCTCGAGGCAAAGTTTCCCAATGATGATCCGGCTAGCAAGAGCCTTGATCGTCGTGCCATTGGGGGGTTTGCCGGCCAGTTGTTGTCGGAGGAGCACAAGGCGAGTGCGGCCGCGTTGAGGAAGAGGGGGCAGTGTGTACATTAGCTGTCATGGCTGTACAAGCCCACGGGTAGTTGAACTGCATCTGCATTTCGGAAACGCCCGTTAGCCACCGCAAACTAGCACGACCCAGGCCATCTCCTCTTCATGACCAGATCAATTGACCCCTCCCATTGGCCCAGCCTAGAGATGGCGTTGCCTTCCGAAAGCAGCATTCCAGTCGTCGTCTCTGAGGCGCCAAGCTTGATGTCGTTAAATACACATTGGGAATAAGCTTTGGTCCCCGGTAGTTCCTATTGGCGTGTGGATCGGGCATTGCCGTCTTGTTGGTGGCGTCTTGGATCTTGTCTGCCATGTCGCCAACCGTCTGAAGCTCTTCTTCCTTCACCATAATTATCACTGCTCCCAGAGCTTAGATCCCGTTGGCCATTGACCAGAAACCTGCATTCTTCCGCAATCATCATGGTCTCCCCGCCGTCTGGTGAGGCCGTGCTGGTGAGTCCTCTTGTCTCTGATCGCGTCAGCACTGACATCCCAGGGCGTCATCTACACGCTCATCCTCCTCGCAGCCATGGCCATCGTCGCCCGCGTCTACCTGCGCCTCAAGATACAGAAGCAGCGGCTCGTGGCCAGCGACGTGCTGATGATGATGGCATGGTGCTCCGCCTTTGCAACAGCCTCGTCCGACATTGTGCTCAAGAAGAAGGGCGTGCTGGAGCCGCACATCAGCTACACCCTGTTGAACTGGGAGACGGACCCAGAGACGTACGAGTACACGCTGCGGGTGAGTCTGCCATTGAAGCTATGTCGAGTATCTAACTCGTCTAGATCATGTGGGCCAGCATGATCCCCTTCTTCACCACATTCTACCTCTGCAAGGCATCCCTCCTGGCAGTCTACCTGCAGCTGTTCCCACCGTTCATGAACAAGCGGAGGATAGCCCTCTGGGCTGTCATTGTCTACACGGCCATGGCATACATTGTGAGCATCTCGCTGCAGCTGTTTCTCTGCTTTCCAGTAAACAGAAACTGGTGAGTGCAATGTCTCTCTACGCGTCAACTGTCTGACCGCTGTAGGAACATTATGGAACCCGAGACCATGTGCGCCGGGTTTGCCCTCGCGACTACATTCCAGGTCGGCTGGGCACTTCACTTTACCGGCAGCATCGCTCGCAAGTCCCCAGTTGTTTACTAATGTACTATGCTGACAACCCTAGTGTTTGCCCTCCCGTTTCTCATCCTGTATAACCTCCAGATGCGGCTGAGGATCAAGATTGGCGTCTGCTGTGTCTTCCTCCTCGGCCTCATCGACATGGCCTTTTCTCTCACGCGCTTCTTGACCGTCCAGCTGAACCACGTCGGCGACTTTCGCTCCATCACCACCGTCGGCAAGTCCCCACGTCTCTTTACTGTCCGCTCTCTGACTGTTGTAGAAATGTGGAGCTCTTTGGACGCATACATAGGCCTCATCGTCGCGTGTCTTCCCGCCCTGAGGCCCTATCTCAGGCGAAGCCTCAGGGCGTCGGATCAGTACAGCGGTGAATCAGGTCGACCTGTGATCCCGGGGCCTGGACAGGTCCGGGAGATAGACGAGACGGAGTATCCGGAGGAGTTTGGGTGGGATGAGAGCAGGAAGGATGTTGAGCCTGTGGATGCCGATGTTGTGTAAGGCTATGTTACCTAGAGATGGCTGCCAAGGCCAACCCCTGATAATCCACAGCTGATCTTATCTTGGGCGGTCAACTGGCGGAAGAGGGGAAGGAAGAATTACTAATGCGATATTTGTCAAGGGCGTCATGTCAACTTACGTCACCCAGCTGCGTATTTATTCCACTGCCAGTCCAGACTAACCCAAGACACCACCGTCCACCATGATTTCAGTATTCAACAGCATCATCAACTGCCAGAACGCCGGCAGGTGGGACCACCTCCGCCAGTACCTGCATCCCGTCGTGGAAACCGACAATGGCCCTCTGGAGCGCGACGACTTTATCGAAACGCTGCGACGTGGCGACAGATGCACAGTCGACAGCTACCTCGAGGATGTCAACTCTCATGCAGTCGCTGCGAGACTGATCAGGACCTCAAGTCAATTCGAGTACCAGGAGATAGTCATGGCGTGGTTTGTCGACGGCCGTCTATCCAGATACTTTGCCCTCAAGGACGCCGACGGCCGTCAAGCGAGAAACCCCACGGTCGCAAAGACACCCCAGATAGTCAACCAGTCTGCGACATCAGACCTCGCATCCTTCTACCGCGACTACATTGCGTGCATCAACGCCAAGTCCATGGAGACCGAGTTCGACAAGAGATTCTGCCAACCAACAGTCGTCCACAACAACCGCTCCATGACCATACCAGAGTACATCACCCTGATCACGGACGGCCAGGACGCCATCCAAGGCTTGAACTTTGGCATACAGGACCTCCTGGTGGATGACCGCACGGGGCAAGTCGCCGCCCGGCTCGAGTTTACGGGTGTGCCGGTCAAGAGATGGGCTGGTGCCGAGCCCAACGGCAGGAGCGTCTTGTTCCACGAGAATGTCATGTACTGGCTCCACGGGGGGAGGATCGCGAGGATATGGTCTGTCGTCGATCTTGACAGTTATCGAAAGCAGCTTGCATGAACTAGACCTCCTAGACTAGGCAAAGTATTTACCCGTAAATCCAGGTAGAATCTGCTGCCCCTCCGACTCCTCGTAGCTCACCCCCCTCTTCTGCTGCCAAGTCTGCTTCAGCTGCGTAAACTCCTCCATGGTGGGAATCGGGTGGCCGCCCTCCTCAAACTCGTTCTGCGTGTGACCCTCTCGTTTAAGGACGGGTGAGTCTATAGTTTTCAGGAGGACATCGTTCTGGATGCGTGAAAAGTAGAGAAGGCCCAGACGGTCGACGTTGCGCTGGTCTTTCGGAGGAACAGACACCTAGTACTGTCAGTCGTGACTTGGACCTTGTGGGTTGTCTCACCCTGTGAATAGTCGACTTTACGTATCCCCCCGTCAGGAAACTCAAGGCGTCGCCGGCATTCACGGTCAGACTCCCGTCGAGCGGCTTTGCCCACTTCCAGTCCCCTGTGCTGTTATCCTTGATCTGGAGACCCGCAACGGGCTGTCGGAAGAGTAGCGTGAAGGATCCCAGGTCCGTGTGTCCTCGGGACCACAGTCCATCCTCGAGCTTGTCGATCTCCTGAGGAGAAAACTTTCCGTACTTCATGTACCGAAGGTGTGACTCATTATGGGTTCCCCATCTGTGGAGGTTGACCAGGTAATCCTCTGGGATTCCGAGGGCGAGAGCCGTGAGATGGTTCAGGGGATCGAGAACCTTGTCGTGCAAGTCCTGCTGGTGTTAGTATATCAACCTTGACAAGATCCAGATCCAACCTTTGCAAAAGCCTTGACCTCGTCGAGATGGCCAGTGATCAGGTCAGGAAGAGGTTGAGTAATGTCTCCATCCTTGGCTATGCTCGTCAGTATGAGGTACTCTATTGGAATCAGTCCCTTACTAGCCATGTTCCACACTTCCGTCTTCTCTACAACCCCCCCAGACAACTCCCTCCGTCCCGCAGGCCGATATCCATTGTACACCCCCGCATCCAGATCAGGCACATACTTGAGCTTCTCCTTGAGGGGCAGCTCGTAAAACGCCTTTCCGAGGGCGAACTGCCTGTCGATGGATTCCTGGGGGATGCCAAAGTTGGTGACGTAGAAGAAGCCCTTTGTCTGGATGGCGTTTATGAGCACCTTAGCGAGGTGGGCGTTGCCGTGATCGGTGCCATACTTGGACAGGTCGACGTTGGGCACTGGGATGGTCAGTACGGTTTTTTACATAGAGCTAAAACACTTGCAGTCTGCCCAGTCTAGGTCCTCCTTTGTTTCGGGGACGTGCGTGTACTGCTCAAGAGGGACAGCGGACGGCATGTTGGACTGGTCTGATGATGAAGAGTAAGAGGCCCAAGGGCAGGGTGCCTTTAAGTACTAGACTGGGATGGCATGTCGTGATCGGGTTCCCCGCACTCGGCCTTGATATCATTTGGTGATCTGGCGATTGCTCGATTTCCGGGACAATGGCGTAATGTGGGATAACCTACAATGAGCTACACAATGACAATCTTGTCCGTCCCTGGGACAAACACCCTCCGCATTCCCCTCCTCCCCTCGACCACCCTCCTCGTCTCCACCTGCCGCACACCCGCATCAGCAATCGACACCACCGCCTTCTCAAACCCAGACCAGTCAGCGTCCCCAAATACAGAAATCTTTCCCAGCTTGTCCAGGATGACATCCTCGTTGTCACTTTCAGCCGGCAACTTGCTGACTGCCTCGTACAGCTCGTCTACCAGCTCCACCGTAATGGACACGACATCCTCGTATGTCGTCTCGTATGTCGTGACGGTGAAGAACCTGCACGCAGAGATGTGGTCAAACGCCGTCACCAGAAACATGGACTCGGTCCTCCACGTCTCGAGGGCCTCTTCCGTCCTGGGACTCCACCCGAGTCGACCATCAGATAGTCTCACAAACGGCCAGTCTCGTCCAAGATACCGCCCAGACGTGTTCAACCTCCGGAAAGCTGCATCCCATCTCTTGAAGCTCTCATATACTGCCCCTGGATTGATATCCTCAATCAACTTGGCCACACAGTCAAACGCCTCTTGGTCCCAGAACCGAACAAGCTTTACGTAGAGTCCCGGGTTGACCAAGACGCGCGGAGCACCCCCGTAGGAGATGAACGCGTCATGGCTAGCCCAGACCTCTCTCGCAATGTCAATCTCTCGACTCAGACACGGATATGCCCCGTCCACGGGATGAGCCTCTGCGAGACCGAGCTTGGCACGCTCAGTAGCATCCAGGTCTGTCTTGGGGTGTCTCTTGCTCGCCCACAGCAGGTGCTTCCACGTCGTGAGGAACTCAACATCTGCCCGTGAAAAGGGGTAGCACTGCTGCAGCACAAACGAGTTCTCGTACGGGATATCATCCATGATCCCCAGGCCAACACGGTCAGGCTTGTAGATCAAGGCAGCTGCGCAGGGACACACCAGCTCGTATGCGTCGCCGACTCTGCTCGCGAGGAACAGCGCGTTGCAGCCTCTTATCCTGAGGAGCCGTCTATCGCTCATCTGGCTCGACTCTAGCACATCCCGCTCATGACCGTGGATGGCAACAACAGCGCCGCCGTCCAAGATCCAGAAGGAGGTGCCGTCTGGTCGTGCTTCTCTCAGGAAGTTGCTCGAGCCGCCCAGCTCGATGATTTCATGGCCCGCCGTGACTAGTGATCCGGTAGTTGCGTGGACGAGCTTATCTTGAGCCAAGTCTGGACTCTCCGTCTCCTTGTCAGCGTCGTCGAGCCAGCCGCTGATGATGTGAACTGTGGCAGATTGGAGACCCCTTTTCCTCAGGAAATCTCTACACTCGTCACCAAGCTTTTCTAGACGTCTCTCCATGGCGTCAGCCGTAGACCTTGCCGTCTGCGACGTATCCCACATGGGCACCCAGGTAGGAATGCCGTAGCGGTGACGGTTGTACGCACACGTCTCCGAGTTGACGAGCTCAAGGATATCGCAGCGTCCTTGCTTCGTCAGCAGATACGCAGCTACCCCGATGTACACCTCCCTGACCATCAGGTCGTAGTCCGCACTCAGCATCTCCATCTGCGCGTCCTGCACCAGCCCCAGCAGGCCAAAGATCTTGTCGCGCAGGTCCGTCACGCCGCAGGCCCTCGTCGCGGAGAGCAGGTCCAGAAAATTGCTCGACGACATTTTATGCTCCAGCCCTACTTCTCCGATGAGGCCCATCCACGGCGGAACCTCGACTCCAAGGCAGCGGATGCTAGAGATGGTGTCCCCGGATAGTTTCGATGACAATGTCCCGCAGTGCATCGTGATGGACCTCGCTAGGAGCACCTCTTGTACAACCCACAGACGGGAAAAGTAAGGTCTCTGGAAAAACGTGTTGAAGACGGCGAGATCATCCTCCAAGTCGAGGCTGTTCAGCTTGGTCATTACGTGAGCGCCCATCTTGTCGTCGCCGTGCTCCTCCTCCCCCACGTAGACGTGCACCGTCGCCGCGTTGGAGTACACGGCATGCATCAGGGATACCTGGTGCGATCTCTCAGCGGGAGACGCCTGGTCTATACAGATGGAGTCTACCCATAGACGAACCGGTGTGTCGCCCCCTCGCAGCCTCCGCAGGGCTCGGTCGCAGCTCAGCGTGATGGGCAGGGCGCGGTAGTCGTCCCCTAGGTAGATCCTCCGGCAGAGGCTAGAGTCGTTGTCGGCGTCGGCCCACGTGTAGGACAGGGCGCCGTAGTACTGAAGCGATCTGTCACATTCCACCACTGCCAGATGCCCGCGGAGAGCCGTGGACGAGTCACCGGGCGATAGCTCAAGCAGCCGGATATGCGAAGCCTTTATCAAGTCTGGGTAGATGTACGGCTTGGACTTGGGAGTGTGAAAAGCTGCGCAGTGTCAGAGGCGCTTGGACTCACCTCCCGCTTATTCGCAAGGCTGAGGGAATTCTGCGTCACCGGCCCATCGTCGTACATCACCACCACCTGTCCCTCGAGCGACTCGTGGCGTATCCGCAGAGCCTCAGAGACCTGCTCGTCGTCCGAGTCGCCGCGGTACTCGACAGACGCCGGCCAGAACAGAGGCCGGATGGCGCCCCGCGACGATGCGCTGGGCTGGTGAGCCGCCTGGGGAGGGGCCGGGCTGGGCTCGATGGTGATGGACCCGACGGATCCGCAGGCCTTGCATGTCCACAGGGATTCGTCGAGGGGGACAATGTCGGCGAATCGGCAGGATGAGTCGTGCCAGTCCATTATGAGGGACTTGTCTTGGTCATCTTCAGCCCGACGTGAGGCTGAGGTAGGCAGACACGTGGCGGCAGCCGGCTATATGCGGCAATGCAGGGGTTGGGTTATCAACTCTACATTTATAGTGGTGGCTGTAGATAGAATGATCATCTCGATCTATTCCTTGTGTTTCTATGCAACAATAATAAAGCGAGTCTTTAGATATTTAATTGCAGGCCGGTCATCACCAACATTGACGGTTCTATCCAGCCATCAATATTCAAGCCTACCGATTGATAGCCTAACTTCTCATCACCTGCAATTAATTGTTCAGTGATCCAAGGTGGTTGACCTGTCGGCTAAAGAGGGCCGGTGTGACATAAATACCCCCAACCTCCCCGTGCGGTATCATGTCCCAAGTCACATTCTCTACTCAACAGTCAACAGTCCAACCAAGTACAAAATGCCCGACAAGAAAGAAAACTACGTGCCCGTCGCCGGCGCCGCCCCCGGACTCCCCCCCATGCAGG
>JABFEP010002096.1:0-10736 GCA_013618265.1 Fusarium albidum
CATGCTCCCCATCCAGATACTCCAGCAGCACCCCCCCGTACTTCTCCCTCCCCTTATACCTCGCCACCTCCCCATCCCAGCTCCGCACCGCACTCGCCAGCCTCCCCGGCACAAAGTCCTCCCTCGCTATCTCCGTCACCGGATGAAAGTACGTCCTTATCGTGAAGACTACCCCCCCCGTCCGAGGCAGCCTCCTCAGCGTCTGCCTCTCCGACCGGNNAGGCGGTTGAGCAGCACATGTTCCGGTCGGAGAGGCAGCCTCCTCAGCGTCTGCCTCTCCGACCGGAACATGTGCTGCTCAACCGCCTTGTCCTTCTGCGCCGTGCTCCAACTCACCACGGGGTCGTCCTCGTCCCCGATGCTGCTGCTCCACGCCAGCCCGTCGTCCACCTGCAGGAAGTAGTTGTTGCGGCTGTACACAGAGTCGCACCTGAGCCTCCTGAAGAACTTGCACATGCCCGTCTCCAGCTTCTCCCTAAAGTGCGGAACGTCCCCAGAGTAGTGTATATCCGACAGCGACATGCCGTACTTGTCTGACAGACGCCAGAACCCTGCAAGCAGGATCGCCCCCGCGAGGAGGTAGTACTGTCCGTCCGGCCTCTCGATCATGATGGCCAGGTCGTCCTGCACGAGGCGCGCGCACATCGCCATCGGGTCCTCGGCGAGTGGCCTCTCGACAATGTTGAACTCCTCGTCCGACCACACGTTCCTGATCCCCACCGACGTCCTCTCGTACAGAGAAGGGTACCGGGCGGGGAGGTAGTCCGTCAGCTCCTGAAGGAGCTCCATCGCTGCGGGGAGCGCATCCGCGTGAGTCGCCACGCACTTGGCCCCACGCTCTCGCAGACGGGCCTTCTTGTCCGCGTGGTACTTGGGAAAGTCGCTGTCGAGCTCTATCCACTCGGATGCGGGAACCGTCCGCAGACCCATGGTCACCTGGTACTTGGGCCCGTACCGGAACGCCCGGTAGGGGAGGGGCTTGGTGTCCTCGATGGACCACCCCGGGTAGGGCTCAGGCACGGGCGTCTTGTAGTCGCTGGGGATCCAGCCTGCTGACACGGGGGGGAGGTCATCCTTCTTGCGAAGTGAGGCTATCTTGAGGATCTTGTACAAGATGAAGGAGATGGTGATGAACACCAAGATGATGGTGATGGCCATGATGTGTAGTTGAGACGATAGATGATGGAAGTAATGTTGGTAAACAGTCAAGTCCTGGCCATCCATTTTAACCTCGTCAGAGACCATCCCAAGACCTCAAGATCAAGTGCGGATCATCCTGCTCGAAGTGGCCATGATACTCGCCAGCCACATGCCGACCCCGCCCGGCCAACTTGTCCAAGATAGGCAATAGAAGGCTATCTTCGGAACATTGACTGATGTTGGTTGATATATAGGCCTCTATCACCTCATCCTCACTATCATCACTATCCTTCTCCTCATCTCATCCTCAGCATCATCCTCAACATCCTCATCATCATCTCATCTCATCTCATCCTCCTCTCTGCCCATCATGTTCAAACACTTTGCAGACGCCCAGAAAAAGTTCGACATCCCCCTCCTTGCCAACGAAAACGCCTACCTCGGCGACATCCACACGTCCTCCCCCGACGCCGACAAGCCCCTCTCGTCCGGCTTCTTCAGGATGAACAAGGGCACCCCTCTCACCTACACGTACAAGTACGACGAGACCAAGATCATTCTCGAGGGCAGCATGACGCTCGAGGACTCGACGGGCCAGAAGGTGCAAGCCAGGCCGGGCGACGTCTTCTTCATCCCCAGCGGCACCACAATCACCTTTACGTCGGAGGACTCGGGGCTGGCGTTCTATACCGGCGCGCGCAAGTACATGGACCTGTAGGCAAGAGATATAATAGACCTATCCAAACATGGACTTTAAGTCCCCTCCCTCCATCACATCCACCCAGTGCACGGTCGCCGACCCGGGCGCCTCGCCGTCGTACGCCTCCCATATGGCCTTGACCAGATCCCTCGCCATGGCGACGGGCTTCGGCGGCAGGCTGTTCTCCAGCATGCTCAGCCTTCCGTTGATAAAGTGACGCGCGTTGCTGATATCCAGTGCCATGCGCGAGATGACGCTGGCCGGGGGTGAAGTGCCATCCAGGGGACCACCACCCATCTGGGACCCCGCCGTAGCCTCGTCGAGCGAGAAGCCGCCCTGGAGGTCCAGCAGCGTAGTCGTGTCGTACCTCAACCCCGTGCTGGCAGTGATGTACAGCAGCGGCTGGATCACCCGGCTGCCAGAGCTCGGCGGTACGTGCTCCAGGACGCTGACGAGGCGCAGGCTCAGTGGGATGATCCACTCCTCCCAGGGTATGTGCCTGCTGCCCGCGTGCGCCGAGCCCAGCGGCAGCCGCAGGGCCACCAGGTCCGGGAACGTCTGGTACAGCTGCAGCAGCGCGGCGAGCTGGTACGCCTCGGCCACCCTGGCGAGGTGCGCCGGCGGCGTGCGGACGTCCCCCGTCTCGGCGGCGGTGCCGGCCGCCACCGCCGAGGCGGAGAACTCGAGCCCCAGGAGGCGCTCCTCGAGCCTCTGCGCCTCCTGGATCTCCTCCAGCGCCCGCTGGAAGTCCCGCCCCGTCTCCTTGGGCCGCTTGAGGTCGCGCCGGAAGCTCCGGCACAGGCGCAGCGACTGCGCGAACAGCTGCGCGGCCAGAGGCGAGATGCCCGTCCACGGGTGAGGCGCGTCGTCGACGTACCGGTCGCTGAGCTGCAGGCTCGTGCTCTCGCGGGGTCCTGGAAGGGTGTCGTTGTCGACGGTGGTCGAGTGCTGGCCTTCGCCTACCGCGGCGAGGAGCATCTCGCAGTAGGCGAGGCTTCTGTTGAAGAACGAGAGCAGCTCCAGGTCCTTTTCTGAGAATGTCCCGAGACGACAGTTCAGACGGTCCAGGATCGTCCTCGCCTCTCGGAGGAACGGCAGCCCCAGCTGTCGGGCGTCGACCCAGCAGATGGTTGTGCCCAGACAGAACAGCGAGAAGAGGGCCCCCGCCGGTATCGAGTCGAGGACCGCCCGACGGCTCAGCTCCCTCGCCTCGGAGAGCACCGACCCCGTGGCCGCGCGCAGGAAATACACCGCCGACTGCGTCATATTGGGCAGCCGCGTCGACAGGAACGCGGCTGACATGCTCTGCAGCGAGCTGAAGACGGACTGGGAGCCGGTGCACAGCTCGAGCGCCAGCTTGCGGTTCGGGTTGGCCTCCGAGTCGAACCCGGACCACTGCGTGCACACCTGCTCGAACCAGTTGCTGATGAGGAGCGACGACGTGTCGGTGATGAGGCTGACGGTGAGGGGCGTGCCCATCTCGACGAACTGGTCCGCCGGGGGGGTCAGGGCCTGCGACCCCATGTCGAGGACGGCTGCTGTTGACGACATGTCCATCATGTCGCCCGTGTCCATGGTGGGAGTCGGCTGCGCAAAGAGGTCGTTCTCCGAGTCTGCGCAGGAGCTGGTGGTGGTCCAGCTGGCGTCGCCCAGGATGGACGTCGCATCTTGGACGGGGAGCTCATCGGGATTGGACATGGTCGGATCTATCGTCGGCGTGGCTATCGCTGGCGGCCGAGGAGCGGCTTGCATCTCTGACCGTGCTGATGATGCTCGGCGCGGTGACGACGGCGTGGGCCACGTCCCCGTCTCGATAATGTCCATGTCGCCGGGCTGGTGCTTGAACGACCACTTGAACTCCTTCCAGTATCCACCGCATTTGACGCCCTTTCGAATACATCTCAGACATTCAGGTCTCGTCTCGTCGCATTTAGTCTAGAATCCCAATATTAGCCCGTGATGCCGTCAGAGAGACTCGGACAGTCCATACGTGTTTGGCCTTGCAGGTGGCACATCCCGACCGTGACCGAGGATTGGGGCCATTCTTGGGTCGGGCTGCGCGCTTGGGGCCGCCTTTGGCCGAGGTCGACTTTGTCTGCATCATTGCAGCCAGTTCCAGGCGATGAGCGATTCGTATCAGAGGTGATGTGTTGGTGGCAACAGCAAAGACAAACAGGAAAGGCCCAAAGGGCGCCCGCTTGTTCTTATCTCTTTATTAATGCCCAAGAACCTGCAACTAGGTACCCCGGCAGGGGTGGCAGCCTGTATCTTTGGATTGGACAAAGAGGGCAGAACAAAACGCGGGGAAACGCATCACTATCTCCGCCAGGCCTCCACTCCCGGGATCTAGGCTGATAAGGAAGCGTGGGTGACTGGGAACCTGGGTTCGGGGATCTCGGCAATTCGTCTGGGGGAGTGGCAGGGGCCGAGATAGGCAGGCCTGGCAGGGAAGCCCGGCTTTGACAGGTCTGATCTTATGCAGATGAGATTCGGAGGAAGCCCAAGAATAGGACGTGGCCCTGCTACGCCTTTCCTTTGAACCACCCAACTGCACTCCCGACGACTCTTCCTTGGTGCAACACATTCGTAATAGCAGGTCAGGCGCTTCCATCCTCGCCCGCGATAGGACAATCGATCATGGGGCGTGCAGACCGGATCGGCCAGCGGCACCGGCCTGGATGCGGGGTACAAGTAGAGTACGTACAAGAGAGTCGATAACGGCCGGTCTCGGATCTAGACGTATGCTGATCTCATTTTTAACATCCACCCCCCATCATCCCCTGTGGTATCTACCGAGTCTCGAATGGCTATGCTGTTAGTCGGATTTATACTTGGCAATTTGAGGATCTACACTTGAGCCGGCAAGAACTCGTTACGCCTCTCGGTACCTTCCGTGAGGGTGCAGTGTTGATCGAGTATCCGCGATGTAGACGCAAGTACACCTTGTCGTCAACATCAAAGAACATTAGTGAGTGGTGTCTATCGAAGTAATGTTTCATGGAAATCGATGCTAAGGCCATGGCATCGTGGGCTTCGAGTCAGGTCTTGGGCAGGTCCAGGACGACCGGGACACGGCCCGTCGCGGCTGTAGCGACGTTGTTGGGAGTGAAGCCCTTGATCAGCTCGTTCGGAGATCTGCCCGTCGCGCTGGATTTGGAATTATTGAACCCAAACTGGATCGCTGGGATGCTGTCCTCCCAGCGCGACGCGGCCTCCAGCGCCGTGATGGCGACGCGCAACGCGGACTCAAGCCACTGGATCATGCGCTCTGATTGACCGTCCGTCTCCCTGACGAACCAAGGCGGCACCTATCAGGCCTACTAAAGATGTTGATGATAATGAATCAGGACTTAGGAGAGAAGGTTCTAAGCCCTCTGACTAAAATTAGGAACAGGACCTATGCGATTCTTTGACGGTTAGTTAGGCATAAAAGGCCGTCATTGGAGCGAGTTCTGGGCTGTTGAAACATTCAAGGCCTCTGGAGAGCTGGGTGCCATCTAATGAGGAACCTGCCATGTCCCCTTGTCTAAGCCGGTCTGGATAACGGCGGCCCCGGACTGCCCTCAGCTCAACCAAGAAATGCTCCAGTATTCGAACCATGTCCTGACCCTCCAGAGACGATGAATGCTCTTGGTCCATCTTCATCCTCAGTTGATGTGATCGCAGCCCGTGATCCTGTCATGACGTGCAACACCAAGTGCACCGACATGATATTCCTGAGTCATTGTATGCACTCTATGCTGCAGAGCATGTTCCACTCGTGCGTGTGAGAGCGGTAGACGGTCGAAACCTCCGTGGTCTCCGCTGGTATGGGGGATGCCTTCAGTAGGGATCCGGGGCGGTCAGGGTCGAGAGATTCAGCAAGGATTTCGAGCTATTTGCAGATGAGCTGGGGGGATGCTGGAAGCAAGACGCTCTGTTGACTGTTACTTGCGAGCATATGGCTGTGTTGGCATAGATGGGGGAATATCACTGCTCGTGAGTGCTAGTTATATGACGATCGATAGATACTGGTATCTGGTCTGTTGTTTTCGTCCCTTTATCCAGAACCAGACAGGCCCTGTTCGTCAGTTGCTTGATCCACGTATAGCACTGGACCCCAAACAACGAGCAAACGGACCTTTAAAAGGCCCGGGCCCGGCATGAGATGCTTGCAGTCCATGCTTCGCTTGGATGCGTGTATGTCCAGCATGAATATCAAAGAAATGCTGCTCCACAGACAGCAGCTGGGATTGATACTGTACATCTATATCGGGGTCTTATGTTCCCGAGGTCGTATGAACCCTCAGATTAGACCAGCTTCCCAAGTTCAACTCGTTTATCAGCCTTGAACCACATCCATCATCCAGCATGGCTCTCCTCTCATGACGGTGCTGCCGCCGCGTCTGCCCAGGAGATTAGAATGATGGACGTTTCGACTACAAGTGGATATACAACTTGTCCTGCTGTCAATGTCTAGTGTTTTTTGAAAGGGCTTCCATAGGAATATCTGGCTTTAATAGATTCCGCCAGTCTTTAAACATGTCCAGTTTAGTCCAGACAGTGGTCACCAAGGACCAACAGGTTACTGTATGCGGCTGTCTATTCTAGAGATGAGAATCAGGGATGAAGATCAGGCACCATTACATCACAGGAACTACATATGTCAAGGAATCAAGTCTTTATTCTATAAGCATCATCTGTTCTTTCTACCCCACAACCATCAGATCAGCTCGCTCTCCAGTCCATCTCGACCCCAACACTTACCTGATGTCCACCCTGGACCACCTCTCGGGGCCGTCCCCCCCCAACGTCTCCGTCAAAGTCCATCTCAAAGTCATCAGGATGCCGCAGCTCCGACATGGGAGGGTCCGGCACCCTCGAGTACTCGGGGTACGTATCCGAGCGCTTCTTCCTCGGCTTGCCGTTCCTGCGCTGCAGGCAGCAGCACACTGTGAGTATCTTGGCGCAGAGGAAGAGGGGACGAAAGTCGGGCATGACGGGTAGAGATGAGATGGAGAGATGCTTGATGGGATATGAGATGGGGTATAGATGGAGAGATGAGATGCTTGATGAGGGATGAGATGCAAGTCCAAGTCTGATGCTTCTGGAGGTTTGTGGTTTGCAGGAGGCAAGTTCAGGAACTGCTCCAAGGACAGGTCACCAGCTATTTATTCATTTCCAGGCACCTCGCTTCAGACTCTTTGACGGCAAATCACAGACTCAACGCAAGGGGTCTGTTCTATCCATACAATGGGAAAAGGGCCAATCAACGGGACTGTTCAAGTCCTCGTTTGCTATTTTTACAGCACAGCAGAAGCGGATAGATGGGGGAGGAAGTGTGCGCGCTGGGGGTGTTTGCCTGTTGGTGTTCCACCGACGGTGAATAACCAACACTTGCACAATGCTTTGATCGCAAGTCACTGTCACTGTTCATCTAGCAGAAATTGTTCTGGGTTGAATCCTCAGTAAAAAAACTAGATGATCTGGATGTCCCAGCCAAGGTGACTAGACCTCGATGAATTTCCATGGAACATAGTCCACGTTCAGTATAACATGGACAAACATCAACCTTCTCACACTACAAAAGCACCCTTTCCTCCAAACCAGTCTAGACCCAACACTCTTACAGACAACTTCAGACAACAGACAACACCATGCCTTCTACATCCGCCCACCGCCGCACTAGCAGCGGCCTCT
Source organism: Fusarium albidum (assembly GCA_013618265.1). Taxonomy (NCBI): domain Eukaryota; kingdom Fungi; phylum Ascomycota; class Sordariomycetes; order Hypocreales; family Nectriaceae; genus Fusarium; species Fusarium albidum. Next base: position 7,520 of record JABFEP010002096.1, read on the forward strand.
GCCCCAACAGCCCCCTCGACCGCAGCGAGACCAGCGTCATCAGCAAGAAGGAGCTGCGCAAGGTCCGCAAGGAGAAGCGCCAGTCCCTCAAGGAGATGGCCGGCCTGGTCCGGGGCGACTCTCCGGATGAGCGCGACGCCAAACAGGAGGAGCAGGTATGCCAGGCCCCAGAGATGGACGACTTGGATGATGCTGACGTCAAGGATGGTGATGACGACGAGGACGACGACGAGGAGGTGCTCTTTCGGGGTCGCAGCCGAACTCGCGAGGACAGGTCCACGGGCGTTTGGTGCGGGTGCTGCGACCCGGCTTTTCGACAGGACCGTGGGTCGGACGGTGGACTGGCCTTTATTGAGGAGGTGGATGAGAAGAGCGATTCGTCCAGTCATGGCGGTGCTGCGCTTGATGGGTTGAGTGATGACGAGACCGGGAATGGCAAGGGGAAGACTGATCAGACGGGATGAGAGCGGGCGTCTGAACGGATCTCTTTATAGCATTGGGTTGGCGTTATGAGTTGATGACTCCTATAATGCTCAAGTCAGTCATCAATAGATATTCCTTACATGTGAGTCTAGAAATGACCACAACTTACATATTCCCTTCATAATCTAGGGTAGACCGGACCGGCACACATTTAAACCCCCGAACACCGACCGTCAGCAAAAAAACCGGGCCGTCATCAGCAGAAGCAGGGATCCCGCCGGCATTATAAACACGCCCGACCCCGTGTTCAATACCCAGCGACCGCATTGTTCCTGGATTTCTTCTATTTTCGTAATTCGCATTCGTTCTTTTCATTTCTCATTTTTCATCCGTCATGGACAGCCGGGATGGCGTCCAGTCTGAGCCGACGGGCCACAAGACCAGGGCGTGCACCAGCTGCGCCCGGCTAAAGATGAAGTGCCAATGGCCCAGTTCCGGAGCAGGACGCCCAGACAGCAGTTGCTCAAGGTGAGTGACAGTTCCTATTGGTCTAGGGACTCAAGGCTCAACGCTCTCTAGATGCTCCCGGATGAACATGACCTGCCAAGTACCAGAGACGACTCAACGAAAGAAGCGCGGCAAGTCAACGTGTGTGTGTGTCTCTCAGTCCCTGTTCACAACTCACAATGACAGACGAGTCTCTCAGCTGGAGAAGAAGATTGACGGCATCGTCTCCCTCCTCGCCGCCAACCAGCGCATCCAACCCCCAACACCGGAGAGCCCACAGGAGGCAGAGCCTACAGGCACAGTCATCCTCGACAGTGTGGTGGTCACGGACGACCACCCCCCGCAGGACCTCTCAGACCTCGAGCTCTTCCCCGGGTTCCGCGTCACCCACGACCAGGCCTCCGGGGGCCTGGACCTGTACCGCCGGGAGCACTGCCCGCGGTTCCCGTTCGTGCCGCTCGCCTCGGCGTGCACCTCGCACGAGCTGTACGCGCAGTCGCGGCTCCTCTTCTGGACGGTCATGGCGGCCGTGTCGCCCCTGGGGGACAAGGCGCAGATGGAGTTCAAGATGTGGTTCCGGAGGTACCTCGCCGAGCACGTCGTCGTGCGGCAGGAGAAGCGCCTCGACATTGTCCAGGCGATACTGGTGTTTCTTGCATGGTATGTCCTTTGCAGCCACTTCTGAGTATCCTTCACTTATACACACACAGGAGCGACTTTCACTTCTACATTGACCTCCAGGTGACAAACATCCTCCAGCTGGCGGTCGCCCTCGTCATAGACCTCAAGCTCGACAAGCAGCCTGCGTGCCCGGGCCCCGGGCCGAGGACCCTCCTCGGGGACGCCTGGACGTCCATGGGCAAGCCCATGGCCAAGACAAGGTCGAGCCACACCCCGTACGAGAGGCGCGCCGTCCTGGGAGTCTACTACTTTACGTCTCTGTATGTCACCAATATAGCATCAATCAGAAGCTGACCCCTCAGGATGAACTCCCTCTTCAGACGGGGAACACCCATGCACTGGACCGGCAACCTCGCCCAGTGCTGCGACGCCCTCGCCGACGCCCGCGAGTACGACTCGGACATGTACATCTGCGCCCTGGTGCGCATGCAGACCGTCGCCGACCGCGCATACGCCACGATGCCCTCCGTCGACTGGCACGACCCCAGCCCCCCGGTCCTCAGGGCGCCGGTCGCCATGGCAATCGGCAGCGTGCACCGCGAGCTGGAAAGCCTGTGCGAGTCGCAGGCCGAGTGTGTAAAGAAGAACAGCAAGTACACGGGACCTTGTCTAGAGTCAAGTACTAACTCCTGCAGACGGCTTCTGGGCTCACTACCACGTCTACCTCATCCGCCTGTACGAGCCCCTCCTCACGATGAAGCAGCCCTCCACGTCAGAACCCTTCCAGCGGTCTGAGCTCCTCTGGAAGTGCCTCGACTCGACAGTCGACTTCTTCAACATGCACCTCGCCGTCCCTCCCGCGGAGATCCCCCTCCTCCCCGTAACGATCAGCTGCGTCGTCGCCTTCGCCACCGTCACGGCGTCGCGCCTCGTCCTGCAGGACAATGGACCGGACTGGGACTCTGCCATGGCGCGCCGCCGCCTGGGCTTCCAGCACGTGCTCAAGCGGCTGGCTGACCAGTTCGAGGACGCGGACAGGGCTGCAAGGGACATGGGCAGGAGGCGGCGCGTCATGGAGGACGGGAGCAATGTGTTCCTCAAGTCGAGCTTCAAGGTCAGGTGGACGAGGCAGTGGTACGTGTCGAGGATTCCGCACGAGGAGGAGCAGCCACAACAGCAGCAGCAGCAGTCACAGACTGTCAACCCGTCCTTTATGGAGCCGGTTCCTGAGTGGGCGGCGGATTTCCAGCTTGGCGATGACTTTTGGGCTGATCTCATGTCGGGGTATGATGCTGATGGGATGGCTGTGGGACGGCCTGAGTAGTCAATAGAGTTATTTAGACTACCCCGCTCTAACTTACACTCACCATCATCATCAATCAATTGACCAAAATGCCCCAGAAACCCATCCGCGACTGGGCCTATCTGGTCATAATCACCCTTCAGACCCTCGGCATGATCAGTAAGTCAAGTCCGCAGTTGACATCTCCGTATCTGACACGGCAGTCCTCGACTTCACCCCCTTCTACCCCAGATCCCTCTACGAATCCCCCTCCCCCCCCCTCCACCTCCTCATCCTCGTCCGCGACCGCTACCTCTCCGCCTCGGGCGACCCCTTCTTCGGCACAAACTTCCACGGCGCCTGGTTCCACGCCTTCATCTACAT